>OMNR01100361.1:8022-21006 GCA_900303205.1 Mora moro
ACTGTTCCAATCCATTGTTGTGATGTTTGCAGTCGTTTCCTTGAAGAAATATTACAATGCAAAAAGGCAAACCTATTTTACTTCATTACTTTATTATACTTAATTTACTTTATTAGTTTCTCACTCTGATCTCTACTCTTCCTCTTACTCTCTTACTGCACCGTTGGAGACTCAGTTTGCCAACCTTGCAACCACCTCCGCTCCATCGGCTGTGTGTTATATAGGGTATATAAAGCCTCCAGCTTCATTTCCAAGATTGTCCCCAAGTGTGTTACCTCCAGGTCTGCGTTGGGCTGGGAGGAATCTGTCCTCCTACATTCTTCCTCTCTCAGGTTGTTTTGGGTGTGGCTGCTGTTCCACCCCTGGGATACCACTATATATAAAGATAATCATGTGGTATCGCCACCAAAAAAGATCAATAGCTATAAATGACACACACCAACAAGTCAATCATTCAAATCAGGCAAATACAATTTTTAAGGTCCCTTTACATCTTGGTAGTTGTAGTTATAAACAAAAATCATTTTTGGCCGTGAAGAATATGTGTTTATGTTTTGCTCTATTACATTAGATTAATACTTTGAAAATACAGGGAAATTCTGAAAGTCTTCTAAAGCAGTGATTCCCAACATGGTAGTTAAGTCCCTTGTTGTCCGCAATGCTATTGTGGGTACTAGGTGGTCGACTAAATCATTGCAAACATTATTTAAAAATTGCATATTATTATTAGTAGTATTTCATTTTTTGTCATAAAAACAATGCTCATGGTATGTTTCTGATAAAATGCATCATGGCTGTAATATTTAAAGGTTGTAATATTTATAGGTACATATGGTATCTAAGTAACCATGGTATGGCTTCTTTTGATAATCAGGTTATGGTTGGGTTCCGAAATACCGTATTTTAGGTGGGCTGCAAAAGCTTTTGAGATGTTCAAGGGGGCCTCCAGTTGGAAAAGCTTGGGTACCCCTGTTCTAAAGTGTTTTATATAGATTTACCCATTAGTACATCCAAAACAGCAGGGTCAGATGTCTCATGTTTGCACATTAGCTCATTATCTGATTTAGGGGAGCTTTGTGTTTTTGTTTGATCTGTTTTACATGGACCGATATGTACTCGAGACAAGAGGATTGTACCATAGTGGAGGTGTTCCCAGTCAGCGCTTTTAAGCATACAGAACCCTGGCCCCAGCAACTTGACTGGGCAAGTTGACTGGAAAGATGTGTTACGTCCTATGACCAGAGAATTTATGAGGTGAAACTCATAAATAACATCAGAACCGACTCAGACTCGGGATGGTTTTAAACATCCAAATTAACTGTGGATGTGTCAGTCCACCCTAACACATGCACTCATTCAACCAAGCCACCCTGCCGGATTATGGAGTGAAGGACTCACACTCAACACCCTGGCATGCCAAACATCAGACCTACTGACTCCCAGCTACTTTCTAGCCAACTAGAACAACTATTCCTCTGGACTATGGTTGTTTACACATCAGGTCATACAAACAATAGACCAGCTCTGGGTAATGCTGCATCTATGTTCTTGAATGTTGACTGTGTGCAGTGTTAGAACTTAAATGCTAGCCAGTATGCATTAGGCCTAAGCTGTCCTACCTCCTCTCTGGCATTTCTCTACTAGTCACCCGATTCGTTTCATTATGTTATTATTACTTTTTCTAGATAGTCAGAACATATTCACTTCACTCATTAGGTCTGGAAAGCCTGCAGTCTACTGTGTTTCTTGAGGGGCGTTGTCAGTCAACCTCACTTTGCAGCCGATTGGATTTGCTTTAGCTAATGTGATGTATATGTCATGACGTATATTGTGTGTTGCATTTCCCATTCCCAAGTAAACACCATTAGTGAACGTTAAATCCACTGGCAGTGTCCAGTGGTTGGTGTCGTTTAAAGTTTTAATTGTATTGTAGTTATATACCATTAATGAGTATAGAGTTTAAAATCATAGGCAACCCCATCCATTGCCTCAGGAGTTGAGTAGCTGCTATCAGGGAGGCACTGCCCAGAGCTGACAGAAACATTATAAAAGCTCTTATTCCTACTGCCATTAGGGCCTTGAACCAGTAGCTTATAATTGTACAGGCTGGAAATGCTCTCAACTTTTGCTGAATATTAATTGTTGTTGTTAATGCCACTGTTTATCCAACTGGTTCTACTGATCCTCTATTATTTTGATACACATTGTTTCACTCTTTGAGGCGGAAGACAAGTTTCCGTTTTGTAGACAATAACAATTTCTGTCTGTACCTCTATCTGTCTATCTACAGTATGCAATCCATTGGCTGGGTACAGCACAGTATCTTTTCTAGGCTAGTCATACATCACAATTCTGTACCATAGGTTTCTAAGGGGCCTTTCACACCTGAGGTGTTTGGTCCATTTATATTGGTGTGGACCAAAAAGGGAATGTGCTGCTGTATTGTGCACATTAGTATAATATCCAGAGAGTTTGAAGGATTTCCATTTGAATAAAGTTTAATTTGTTTTTTGTTTTTTTATTGCAAAAGCAATCCAATGTAACTTTCCGTGTTTTTTGGGGACAGTGACCAACTCCTGATCAATAACTAACCAAACGACGTAGTTTGCTCACACGTGGTCTCACATATTTTGGTCCTCTTTAAAGGTTCCTATTTTACCACCAGGTGTGAGTGTGATTAGCCATTACAAGCAGTTTCAAAATTGTCATGTGACTAAAATTGTCTTTGTGACATAGTGACATCACAAGTGGGATGCCCTCCCCCCCACTATGTAAAGCATTTTCGGTGTCTTGAAAAGCGCTATATGAACAGCCTTGCACAGGAACAGTGCCAGTTAAATAACCTACGCTGTTTTGCTTCTCCAATGCCCTCCACTCATCACACCCTACCCCTACCTCCATTCTCTTCAGGAAAAGTTGGATTCCGGGATGAAAAAAGAAATGGATGGAATGGGCGTCGCCGATATTAAATATGGCGACTCAGTTTGTTATGTCCAACACATCGACACCAGTCTGTGGCTCACGTACCAGGCCATGGATACCAAGTGTGCCCGCATGGGCGGAGTGCAACGGAAGGTAACATTTGCTGATCCAGTGTCCCATCTCTGGATAGACAGGTAGCATTCTAAATGACAGTCAATGGCTCTGTAGTGGTGAAATTAATATTGCATTGATGGTTTCCTAAATATGACAGATTTGGACAGGTATTGATTGACAAGAACTCTGTGTGATTATGAAAAGAAGAGGTGTCTCGGCCAATTTCCCTTCTAAATTCTCATACATTTAAAACTTCAAATCTATTTAACGACATGAAATGTCGTTAAATAGATTTGTAAATAGATAAATGTAAGTGATATCGAGACATCGTTGCTGATAGGGAACACCAGTGGAAGCAGTTGTGGAAGGTAAATGGAAAAGACCGGCACAAAAGAAACACCTTCACTAGTCTGGTGGCTTCTGAATGTGTTTGAAAGAAAGAACAGCTGTAACTATGAGAGTAAAACGGTGATTACAGTCGTGTCTGCTTGGCAGAAGATTGTACATGTGTCAATTACAGATTGTAGGTTACAATTATGTTGTGGTGACCAGATTTTGTATAACTATATGAGTTCAGAAGCATTCTTGTTTGTTTGTTTCAGGCCATTATGCACCACGAGGGACATATGGACGATGGACTCACTCTGTCTCGATCGCAGCATGAGGAAAGTCGCACGGCTCGAGTAATCCGCAGTACCGTCTTCTTGTTTAACCGCTTCATCAGGTTAACGGACATCATATGCAATACACATATGTTCACCTTGTTTTCTTTCAACCTGTTTTTGTTTATTGGACACATACTTGTGCCACTGATGTACACTGTAAGGTTGTTGCATCTCTGAAGTCATTTTGAGATAGTACCGAAGATACAAACCTGATTCTGCTCCTTTGCTCAGGGGTCTGGATGTGCTCTCTAAAAAAGGGAACACCTCTGCTCTCGATCTGCCAATCGAATCAGTCAGCCTCAGTCTGCGGGATCTGATTGGCTACTTCCAGCCACCGGACGAGCACCTTGAACACGAGGAGAAGCAGAACCGACTGAGAGCCCTGAAGAATCGACAGAATCTTTTCCAGGAGGAGGTAGGTAGGGAGCTGAAGAAATTGTGTGAAATACAAACACTATCAACAGCTAATAACATGTTTTCACAATGTACAGCAGAAAATAGGCAAGAATTGTATGTTGCATACATCCGATCATCTTCTGTTATAAACAGATGAATGAACCAAGCTTGTTTGTGATTTCAGCACCTAACCTCACTCCGTAAGGAGGGTGGGCTACAGCTGGCCTGTTCAACTGGTGCAAATTATTTATTAGAACATATACAATCAGAATACATTTTCCCAGAAAAAAAGCTTTCTGAGCAAGAATAAGAGCCAGTTCAATTTCCTCCAATAGCAAATTTGCTTTGTCCCACCCTTACGACCAAGAGCAAAAAAAAAAGGAGTGCACTGTGAAATGTGTATTTAGTAGTGTGGAACCAAAGCCCATATGTTTGATCTGCAGCAAGGCTATCGCAGTAACACAAGAATACAATTTGAGAAGGCACTGCATCACGTATCACTCAAACTTCAATGGAACATGTCTGATGGGGTCAGATGCTCGTCGAAGCAAAGTGCAGAGTCTCTCTGTGAATTACCAACAGAGGGTAGCTATAATGGCCCGGTCCTGTTCGGAACAAGAGAGGAGCACCAAAGCCTCCCTCTGTGTTGCATGGATTCTTGGTAAAAAAAAAAAAAGAAACCCTTCACAGATTCTGCAGAACATGCTAGCTGTCCTTGAAGATGTAGTTAACAATGATAAGGTGAAAAGGAACATCATTTCGTCTATCCGAAAAATACCAATGTCGGACACATCAACGGTCAGATCAGTGGCGATTTCAGACCCTTTTTAGGGGTGCTCAAGCACACCTAAATTTCATCTCAGCACCCCTAAATTTTTTTTAAAAAAGTATTATTATTTCGGAAATCATTTGTAGTCCTCCATTATATTCAAACAGGTTTAGTCATAGACATACTGGTTTAGTCCCAGTAGTCTTTATAAAGTCATGATGTTACACGCTCCGATAAAGTAGGCGGCGGCAGGTAGAGTCGCATCATTTCACCACAGTAGGACACATCCGGAGGTGAAGACGGGAAGCTGCGGGAAAGTTCAAGTGGTGTCTTCTCTTTAGTATGGATGGATGAAATGTCACTCATTTGTTGTTCAAGTTGTAGAAAACAACGATTACGAATACAATTTTGAGTGCAACTGTAGAGTGGTATAATTTAAAATTGCCCCCCCAATCTGAGCAGTCTAGATCCGGGCCTGTAGCTAACATAACGTTACTTTGCATTGCACTGTAGCCAGTTGAACCATTGATGACATGACAGCTTTGTGCCTCCCCGTGCCTAGCAACACCAAACTAGTCTCGTTGTGTTAGATAGCTGCATTAAAATGGTATTTAGTATTATTACTGCCAGAATTAAGATTTTTTTTCCCTGGGGGAGGATACCCCCGACCCCCCTACAAGGCACTGTATGCATGTCACATTCTCATTAGGGGCTGAGTCCCCCTAAAGATATGATCCTAGAATATCCCCTGGGTCAGATGAGTCGGAGGTCTTGCAACAGGTATTGGAAACCCTTTTGGATATGTTAAAACAAGCAGAGGTGATGTCGTTGGCTGTCGGCTAGTCAACAGACCGCAGCGATGTAGCAGTTGTGTATGTATGTATGATGATGGAGAGTGGAGAAGATGTGCTTGGACTTCTGTTGAATGGAAATAACATGATCACTTGCTTGATGTATTTATATATCAGACATTTCTGTTGAATGTTAAAGGGACATTCCACCAATTTTCGCTATTTTAATCATCTCCAAGTTGCCTAACATGAAAAAACTGCTTATAAATGCATTCTGTGGATCAAAATACTTTCCTGGGACTTCTGGGTTTTCAAAAAACGACAAGCGCTTTCTCAGTGCCCTCCCCTCCCGGGTAAATCCCCCTGGCCAGTCAGCTTGGAGTTTGGCTCTATGAGATTCAGTTGCCTTGTTGTTGTTAACCTGAAGAGCTACACAGATTTTACAATGGCTGCTAGCAATGAATACCAGTCTACAGCTCAACTATAACTTCAGCCGAGTCTTACTGAGTGGAAGGAATGATGGATATTTATTTGAGCCATCAATATCAATCATCTGTCATTCAAGTAATAAAGTATTGCGGCACGGACATTTGACAAATTTAGTATTAGTGAAACCGAACCACAGCAGGCTCACAAAGATTACAGTCTGGCATTTATACCATGAAGACGAGGATTACAAAGTCTGCAGCAGCTACAGACCGGTCCATGATACGATACAAACCCACCAGCTGATGTGGAGCAGGACCTGACACAATGTCTGTTATCAACTGTTACAGACCATGGATATATTGGAATAACAAGGACAGGATTGAAGGACGAGGTTGAGAAATATAAAATACGAAACTCTAAACAAAAGTAGCCGAGCTTATATTTGCTTCTCGGAACGCTCTCTCACCCGGATGTTAACAAGTTCCCCTAATATCTGGCTCGACTCACGCTTGCCGCGCAAGGCATCATGGACGTTGTAGTACATTGGCGATATTAGACAACTCACATCTGTAGTTTATTCTGAGCGCTTTTGTTTGGTTTTTGGGTACATTTCGACAGCTTGGGACACTATGATCACACTATGATGATGCTACGAGTTAATAAAAACGGGTAAAAACGTATGTAGAAATGTATGAACTGACTGCCCTATTTTGTATGTTAAGATAAAGATTAAACACTCTTTATGCACAGTATTAAGGGTATTAAGGGTATTTTATGTTGTTTTTTATGTTCACATGTAAAGTGCTTAAGTGTGATAATTGCTCTTCATTTTTTTCACCCCCTTAATTTTAAATTTCAATAATCTGGCCCTCATAACAAAGTAGTTAGCCCTGGTCTACAGTAACCACATCGCAGACATGCATGCAGCCTTGCTATCAGTCTTCTTCTTCTATCAAAGGTCGACCGATCATGTTAACCAGACCAGACTGTTGGTTTGAGTACCCAACATACGTTTGTTCGGCTCTATCCGGCTGATGTGTTGTAGCAGGCCACACATCACCTTCAAAAAACATTCAATGAATTCGGCACAATTCATGCAGACCTCAAGATCTCCAAATAAATTCCATCTGTAGGGTTTCCAGTTCAGCTGCAATCCTTGTGATGTAGTGGAATTCCTTCATTGTTCAGGTTGCCTGTATCCATTACATAACAGGGATGCTGCTATACTTTTACCACAACGAACACTCTCAGAGACTCCATGGCTTGTATGTCGTTATAATCTCGCACATGATAATCACCACTGTGACGTGAGACAACACAGACTCTCAAGGGTCTTGGATGAATGCTGAGCCTGCAGTACCTCCCATACAGTCTCTCAGTGTACTTTTAAACTCCATAGTGCTTGAATTTAAAAAATAAATAAATAAAAGCACTCCCAACACTACACTCCAATCTAGCCCAATATGTTGGTGTTTGGAAGTACCCCCCAGCTCCCAAAAGCACAAATATTTGATTTGACATTGTTCTTCCATTGGTTGAATTGAACAGCATTGAACTGATTGAACTGCAGTTGCCATCCTAATGGAATTGTTATTCGGCATTACAGGTGTCAGTCTGTAATTAATAATTTGAATTAACTCCCTACACACCCTCGCTTAGTGACTGTTAGATGTTTGGCTATTGTTGTTGTTGTTTTGGGATAGGGACGTCTGACAATATCCTGTCACAAGTCAGTGTTTCACTGCTCTTGAATGATGGTAAAATTGAGAGATGGTGTTGGTGAAGTTCCAACTTCTGCTCCACAATTATTGACAAATGGTTATCCAGAAAGTACACTTATGACTGAGCTGCCTGATTGTTATTTAAGTCTAATGAAAAACATAAAACTGTGATTTGGATTTGAGAGGCCCATTCCATGCCAGTACATAGTACACATCCTCTATGTAATGTACACTAATGTCTATAAACAGACATCTCCTAAAGCCATAGGCTTTAAGCATACATCTGTAGGGAGGTAATCTTGGATCCAGAAGTTTGACAATGCTATAGTTTAACTTCTTGGGGGGGACTGCACAGCGCCTGGGTCGGAAACCAGAAAATGCGAGGGGCAGAGTTACGCAGTGTTTCCTGACTGGTCAGCCATATCACGTTTGTTGTGGTTCTGCCAGTCAAGTTGTTTCCAGTAGAGACCCATTCCATGTAACACACGTATACAGATCCCCGTTCCCAGCAACATGATTAGTCGAAATAAATTTGAAGCGAAAGAAAACGAAACACCACGCTTTAGATGTTAATCTAAAATCTGATTTGTGAGACTAGTTGGGAGGTGACAATATTTGAGACATCCACTGCATGCTGGTTTCCATTTGAGGGACAAATCACAGTTGAGCATGTAATGTAGGCAGGGGTTTCAACAGGAAGTTTTGGTTGTGTGCAGATGGAAGGGTTCATTTGAGTAACGAAAGAGTATGAACAAATTGACTACCATAAGTATCTATGTGTGGATATTATGATATCTGATAAAGGAGTCGAACAAGAGAAAAAAAGGATTGGCTTAACCCGTTCCCCCATTCCTTCTTACTCATCTTATGTCTCCTTTCTCTTATCTCTTATCTTCTAGGGGATGATCAGCTTGGTTCTGGAGTGTATCGACCGGCTCCATGTATACAGCAGTGCAGCCCATTTTGCCGAAATCGCAGGAAAAGAGGCTGGGGAGGCCTGGAAGTCCATCCTTAACTCATTATATGAGCTCCTGGGTTAGGAGACATCCTCATATCCACACACATTGAGATGCTTGGGCTGATCCAATTTTACTCGTCTCTGTGAAAAGTGAATCTAAAAACTGAAAACATCATTTTTTTGTTTATTTTTTACAATTTACTCAAACTATGCAAAATGCCCATGTTTGTGACATCAGAGTGGCGAGAGCGACAGAGTGACGAGTTGCACTGGGATGAAAGACAATGACAAAATTAAAGTTATGATGAGAGTTAAAGATGGTGAAAGAAAAGTTGATGAATAACAGATTTTAAAATAAGAAGTCACCCACAGAAGAAAAGTAGAGAAACATTTGGAGAGGTAGTTTAGGAAGATGGCATTGGTCTTGGCTGTGATTGTGATGGCTGTGAATCACTTTACAAATATGAATTAGGGACAACCAACACATTAATTAATCAGTATGAAATACACACGGTTTGAAAAGTGGGTCGGGTAGCGGGTGCGGGCATCATTTTTCTTCCAAAAAACAGTTGTGGTGCGGTTCTGCGGGTGAGTTGACTAAAAGCAAAATTGGGTTTGGGTCCACAAGACCTCCCTGCGCATAACACACATCAACCCTACACACCAGCAGGCATGCATACACGTGATATACTCGTATCAGCCAGATATTCGGCTCAACCCTAATACATACCAGCACACATGGACACACACGCCAATATAACCACACATACACACAGAAACTCATTATAAAACTCAATATTTATGGAAATTCCAGGCAGATTTTTGCATGGCGTCCGTTAGTTCTGTCACTTCCAGTGAGATCTGATGATCTCAACGTGTTTCGCTGTATACCAGTGACGTGTGGTCAGGGTAGGCAATATTCCACTCAAAATAACATGGGAATAAATCTAAAAAGTGACAGAAATCCTCTGTTAAGTAAACGTTTTTTCAACAATCATTGAAAAATGCCCAAAATGTGTACAACAGCATAAAAAAACCTTGTGAGTGGAGCAATGGTCAGCATAGTTGGGTGATTACAGCTCATTCAGTGGATATCGCCAGTTCCTGCTACAGATTACTGTTATTGTCTATGCAGGGTTGGCATGAGAGCTCTGCCTACCCTGGCTATCACAGTGTTTGAGTTGAATGCAGAATTTGCATCACTACGAGCACATACCCCTAGTGTGTGCAGGGTAGGCACGGCCCCTGTGCCTGCCCTGGCCGTCATCAACGTAAACAGGACAGTTGTGAGATCGTTCCAGCAGGACTGGTATAAAGTAAAGAGTGGCTCTGTGTTGCTAGCACTAGCCGGCCTGGCCTTATTGTTTCCCATGTCTGCTAGTCTGCAGCGGGATAACATACAAAGCAGGAAAAGTCCAATACAATCAGATTTCTATGAAAACATTTGCCAATACAACACGGATCAGTCTGGCACTAAATGAGCCACACAACAAGTCTCTGTACACAACGCCCTGAAGGATATCTTTCTGGGAGGTTTTCATTGGAATTATTTGGAAATGAAATACAAAATCTGTTCATAATGGTAATTTAGTACCCCGCATTTGTTGTAGTTGTGAATTATATAATATTCATATTATTGTTTTTATTATTGGATTGTTTTTATTGAATTAAATGTATTTAATTTATTGAGTCAATATTTAGTTTATGTGCCACTTGAGTGGGTTTATGAATCAAGTTACGTGTGATGGCAAATTTAAGAAGCTAATAATTGTCTCTACACTATATAGGGAACTCTATATGGGAATGGGAATATTCTTTTTATGTAAATCTGGATTTGAATATTCAGTACCTACCCAACCACTGACCTCACCACACGTCCCTGCTATATACTATGGAAGGGATTAGGCCTCTTATGTCATGGTCAATTGCCAACAATATAAAATAAAAGCATTCACAAATGTTCTGTGAAAGTTTTGCACTCAAAATCAAAAGCTTACCATTGTCATGACAAGGAATAATTCTAGTCCCTTTTACTACCAAGCTGGTTAGTCACAGTATAAATTAAAACAGGGTGAGGTAAGCGAAGGTTATGGCTCTATGCAAAGTATTCAAATTTAGCTTGATTTTAGGTCAAAATTGTCTCGCAGTATGTTTATGATGGTTATTGTGTTCTAAAGGATCACGGTTTTAATGCACACCTGCCAGCCAATGAGAAAAGAGTATTCACCCCGACTATAGTATAAATACTGATATGTCCCTCTTCTCTTCTTCTCCCTTTATTAGCTGCTCTCATAAGGGGAAACAGGAAGAACTGTGCTCAGTTTTCCGGCTCTCTGGATTGGCTGATAAGCAGACTGGAGAGACTGGAAGCTTCGTCCGGTAGGTTTTCACCATGAATGTTGTTCTTGGGCAAACAAGCTTTGGTGTTCCAGCAAAAGTTAGGGTTAGGCTTGCCACTTTTGTGTGTGTTTTTGTGTGCTCTGCAACACTCTGTCGACCTAGACCGGTTACACTGTGTTTACACTTGGGTTCTACACTGTGTTCCTGTGTTTCTAGGTATACTTGGGTTCTACACTGTGTTACTATGTTTCTAGGTATACTTGAGGTTCTACACTGTGTTACTGTGTTTCTAGGTGTACTCGGGGTTCTACACTGTGTTAGTGTTTCTAGGTATACTTGAGGTGCTACACTGTGTTACTGTGTTTCTAGGTATACTTGGGTTCTACACTGTTACTGTGTTTCTAGGTATACTTGAAGTTCTACACTGTGTTACTGTGTTTCTAGGTATACTCGAGGTTCTACACTGTGTTACTGTGTTTCTAGGTATACTCAAGGTTCTACACTGTGTTACTGTGTTTGTAGGTATACTTGAAGTGCTACACTGTGTTACTGTGTTTCTAGGTATACTCAAGGTTCTACACTGTGTTACTGTGTTTGTAGGTATACTTGAAGTGCTACACTGTGTTACTGTGTTTCTAGGTATACTCGAGGTTCTACACTGTGTTACTGTGTTTCTAGGTATACTTGAAGTGCTACACTGTGTACTGGTGGAAAGTCCCGAGGCCCTCAATCTCATCAAAGAGGGACACATCAAGTCCATTATTTCTCTGCTGGACAAACACGGACGCAACCATAAGGTGGACTATACACACATCCCTCAACAGTATCGGACGGGTTTGATTGCATGCAAGGCCCATGTATAACACATTGTACATACAGGTTGTGTAGAAAGTTGATGCTGTGTAATTGTTTACGCAGCCCAGTACTGTTTTGTAGTGCATGGCTTGTCCAAGCCCAGAACAGCTATAACCAATGCTGTTTTCAGTATCGGTCTCATTGTGTATATAGGTAGACTACCCCTATAAGTAGTAGAAGAGAACATTTAATCGTTGGTGGGATTATATATTATATGATTGGTTTCACACGATTTCATTTTGTATATTCACTCATTATTTCACACATTCTACACTCTACTCAGTCTACAATCACATATGTGAATTCAATGTACCACAACCTTGTTTAGCGTCTTCTGGTAAAGTTTGCTGCATGTGTTTGGGTGCACACGTTAGATATTTTTCATTGCATGCAGGTCTCAAAACGCAAACGTAAACCCCTCTGCAATGCAAGGCCTACGCTGTGTTGCATTGGAAATTAATGGACTTCCTGTGAACTGCTACGCAACTATGCAGCCAGTATGTACGAGGCATAACACCTAAGGCTTTTGAATACAGCAAATCTGTTTGTTGGCTCAGTGGGATGGACCTTGGACGCTCCTTCCTCTGTTGTCAAGGTGACAACCAGGTCAAGTCACGTTCTGTTTCTTGCAGCCCTGGAAAGCATTTTTCATACTTGTGTTGTGAGCCCCAGCCAGAGCCCAGTGGAGATGTGAAGAAATTCTACCAGTTCCTAGTGCAGTGGCCACTACCAAATGATCAACAAGAAAACTAACATGTGTGTGTGTGTGTGTGTGTACCAGGTACTAGACGTGCTGTGCTCCCTGTGTGTGTGTGTGTGTGTGTGTGTGTACCAGGTACTAGACGTGCTGTGCTCCCTGTGTGTGTGTGTGTGTGTGTGTGTGTGTGTGTGTGTGTGTGTGTGTGTGTGTGTGTGTGTGTGTGTGTGTGTGTGTGTGTGTGTGTGTGTGTGTGTGTAAATGTAAATGTAAATGTGTGTGTGTGTGTGTGTGTGTACCAGGTACTAGACGTGCTGTGCTCCCTGT
>OMNR01100379.1:0-11154 GCA_900303205.1 Mora moro
AGGCATAAAAAAAGCCCAAAAATATATTTAAAAAAAAATAATAATAATAATAATGGTGACAGGTAAATAATAATGGGGACATGTTAATAATAATGGTGACATGTTAATAATAATGGTGACAGGTAAATCATAATGGTGACAGGTTAATAATAATGATGACAGTTAATAAAGTGTTTGTACTGTAGCAGCAACTAAATTAGTTTCGGGGCTTCTTTAGTACTAAAAAAATGTGGTAAACACTTTGGCATGACAATGTTTAATTTGGTGGTCTGCACACAACTTTTAAAGACAGTCATCGACTGTTCTGTTAAAGGACAGCTTCTATTGCTTGGAATACATTGAGAAGACAAACCGTCAAAACACAATGTACACAACAGGCAACACTGACAAGAGGACTGGTACTCACAACACAATGTGGGTGGAGGAAGGACATGGGGGGATACCGATACTGAGCCCGGCTGATACTGATTTTTACTGAATTTTGGAGCCAATTCAAATGCCGATATTTGGGAGTAAAAAAGTATCTGATATTCATTGATGAGCCAATATTTGCAGACATTGAACAAGAATCGCTCCTATTTGGTTGTCAGGATTGTGACCGAGATATATAGGCGTACTGGAGGATACTTTTCAGGTCAGCAACCCCTCAGCCTAAACCTAGCTAGCAATTGTTGAATATAAGATGCACTGCATATATCATATTTTAACAGCTTTCTTTTGGAAATGTAATTATAGTCAACAATTATGAATACAAAAATACAAATATGAAAACACATTCATCCGGAATTAAAGAAAACAAAGGTCAAAAATACATAAAACTTTAGCCTGGGTTACACAATAACATTATTTGTGAGACAATATAAATTCCCTCAAGCATATTTTTTTATTGCATGACATATACTGTATTATTGTATTGTATCTATTGATTTGCATATAAACAGCTTATAGGTTGATACCAATATCAATATCAAAAACAATATCAGCCGGGCTCTAAAAAATATATATTTTTCATCATCCTGGAATCCAAATTCATATTCTCTTCCTATAATGTCACATGCATGCAAGAATGCTGCTCGCCACCTCCCACGCCCATACACACACGGCACACACTCCATCAATCTTGAACAGCAATGTGGCTCTTTTAATGTACTCCAGTTCATCTCTTCGTATCGAGCTGGAGCAGGAGTGACCGTCTGCTGAAACACAGAATCCACTTAAAGGTGGCTAACTGCATGAGGGGAACTTGCTCCTCACACATTAGCACATGGGCTAACACTAATTGCCGCAATGAGTTGATGGCAGATTAGGACAAAACATACCCTTCTCTTTACTGCAGATTAACTGATATTCTCTCTTAAACATTAGCCACGGTGGCTATGGTCATAATTGCATAAAGATGTGACATCCTGTACATCGCTACCATGCAATGCATTTAGAATATGTGACTTCCAACTTGAAACGACAACAACAATACAAAAAAACCTCTTGTTTATCTGTCGAAAGCTTTTGTTAGCACCGTACGGGCTAGTAGTCCAGGTAGTTTAGTTTTAAATGGATTGCACAGTGAAGCAGTCCCTTATTCTCTTGCCATTCTCACCCTCTATCAAATGAGTTATTCTTGTTGTGTCTTGGAAAACAAGCAATTGCTTTAGCAAGTCAAATTGCTGTACTGCCAACCAAACTGCAAAACAATCGAAATATGCAAATAGCTTCCTTTGTCTCTCGGTTCACCTTCAAAAAATACGAAATAAAATATTTGAATCCAAATAATCCTTCCTGTTTCATATTATATATCCAATACATTAAAAACAAGGCGATAATGTTGAAGTCTATACACTGGCACTCCTTAGAGAAAATAATTGACATCAATTTCAAATTTCAGGGCTCTAGAGGTTCCTGTTAGCCTTGCACGTCATTTAAAATAAAGTGCAATATGAATATCCACAAAAAAAAACAAGTGTCCCTCCTTTCTCAACAATGAGATGTTGTGCATTGAAGAAAAAAAATCTTTTCACCATGAGAAGAATTGAGGCCATGAAATCAGGGGTCTTGGTTTCACTGGAATGGCCCGGAGCCGAAACTCTTGTCCCACGGAGAACACTGTTGCTCCATCCGATCCAGCAGCTTGTCCACCGAGTCCTCTTTATTCTCCAGCTTCAGGTACCTCCTCCCACAGCCCAGGTCCAGCCGAGGCCAGCTGCGGTGTGTCTCCTCCTCCACTGGCGACACCTCAGGTGGAAGCTCCCTCTGCTCGGGTACATTTACACAAACCTGCAAGCTGGCCTCTCTCCTAATGGCCTTGTGTGGGGCCACCTGACCACGCTCACAATGTTTCAGGCTGCCTTCTCGTACGACTGGGGCCACGCAAGGGTTAGTCCTGTAGCTCACACTGTGGCAGCGCCTGGGCTGAGGCATTGGCACTTCCATGTCGTCCCCCTCTAGAGTGGACATAGAGCTAGCCGACACAAGGCAGTTGCTATACTTGGAGCTTGAGGCAAGCGGGACTGGAAGGTCGACATCGTCTTCGTGCCCGTGGTTGAGCCTTGAGGTGAGGTCCGTCTTGCTAGAGTTGCGAGAGCTGGAGGAAAAGTGAAGAGAGGGGGTTGAGGCAGACTCCTGGTGGTGTAGTGCCTGGGTCCACTGGACTGCCTGCTGGTATTTCCCATCTGCCCTCTCTTCCTGCTGCTGTTGCTGACTTCTGGTCAGCAGCAGGGGCTCGGAGCTGGCCAACTGCTGCAGACACAGGATGTTGAGGTGGGCAGCAGGCAAACTGCTCACCCACTGGTAATGTTTGGCCATGGAATTAGTCACAGCCATTTCAGTGAGGTCTGCCGAGGGCACGGCTGCAGACACAGAGCAAATGACGTTGCGCATCTGCGCCAGCAGCATCTGAGTCTCCCGGTCCCGGTTCTCATAGAGGACCGTGTTGGCACAGATTAAAATGAAGAGTCCCACTCCCATGATCACCGGGCCGAGGAGCTTCATGCGCTCGCTGTGGATGAGGCCGGCCGTGGACAGCAGACTCTTGGCTCCGAGGCTCCAGCTAGACGTCTGCGCGTTGGAGACGCCTTCCGCCTTGGTAGGTCCCAGCAGGGAAGCGCGAGACATCCTGTAAGGCCAGTATCCCGCCACGGCCAGCGCCGTGCCCACCACAACCACCACGATCCCCAGCACCAGGAAGGCACCTGGTATGGAGCGAATGCGCAGTTTGCCTTGGATGACCCCGTCTTTTTTCTTCCTGCTCCGGAGGCTGAATCGAGACTTGTGGGACGGGGAGTTTGCGGTGACGCCTTTGGTCTTCATGGCACGGGTCAGTGCAGAGTCTCCGCTGCTGTTCTAGCCCAATGAAAGGTCTGGAAGGAGTAAGAGTCAAGTTAATGACAGAAGGATAACGACCACATTGCGATTATATCAGCTCATTAAAACACACAGAGGCCTGTTGTATGCGTTGATCATTGAAGCTTTAATAGCTTTAACAGCGGCTGCTATTGCTGTTATTAGGGGTAGGAATCACAGAGTAACTCACGATACGATACTATTACGATACGATACTTGCGATGCGCTAGTATCACGGTACGATACTATTATGATTTGATACTATCACAATACAATACTATCACGATATGTTGCCCACAATAACGATACTATCACGATACAGCGATTTTGCAATACTCAATACATTGCAAGACAATTAATCTACGATACATCACGATATCTGTGTAACTGAAGAGGCAAAAAGCAGGAATTATGAGTAATAATAACTTTCAACTGATTTGCTTTCCCTTCTGTGAATTATTATGTCTTCTTCACTGTAAGTTAGTTAACTTCCATTCACTTTACCCTCATTCATTTGATAAGTGCCACCACGAGGAGTCCCTCTGGTAAGTCAAACAGGCTTAATGCGGGGAATCCGTACAGATCCTGCATGTTTTAATAAGAAATATCGATATTTGACACCAGTGTACCGATAACGTATCACAAGAGGAAGTCTCATGATATATTCCAGTATCAATATTTTGTCCCACCCCTAGTTGTTATTGTGCTGGGTTATTGTGGCAGTGTTTGATTGTGTGATAAACAAAACAATTGTTATCACGGCACTGCAATCACTACACAACGTGACATTACACATCAATGTCTTAAATATGCACTTTAATCATTTTGGAATGGGCATAGGAAACCGTTTTTAGTCTGTTCATGTTCATCACACAATCATGTGTCATCTAAACAATAACAACTGCTGAAAATAATAAAGGTTTCCCAGACTCTTGGGCTGAGCTTTTAAAACCCACAAGTTACAAACAAAAGTTGGGTAAGACATGCACATGTGCCGTTCTCCTCAACTTCTCCACAGGATCATAAACATGGGGGCAAAAACAAGCTTCAAACAAACTGGACGGACAAACGTGGTCAAAATGACTTAAAGGAAATGAAGTGAAACAAACATCTGTTTAGTCTAAATGCCATATGGAGCATGCGTAGCTAGACGGTAAAATAGCTACTCATCGAGTACTATATACTCAACGAAGGCTATGTCTGTAAGATAGAAATACAATAAAAATCTAGGCCAACACTCTGTCTAAAATGCAATTAATTAACGATTCTTAGGGCTACATTATAGCCTATTTAATTTAGCATTTGACTTTTTTATGTTGCAGTTCAATTGTACAGTATGCCAATGCACTCATAGCTTCTGAGTCTGAGGTTTATCTCATCATGCAGGCCTAGTTAGTTAGTTACAACCCCACAAGGTCAATCGTAACTGTCAAAATATTTAACAGCACTACTAGCCAATTTAACTTCCATTAAAATCATGGACCACTATGTCTCCTGAACGAAATTACTAAATCAAACTATGCAGAATGTGCCTCTGACTGTGTGTGTTAGTCTACCTGTTACCTGTAGTATTAGATATAATCGCCTAATGCCCAAAACAACAAGTTAGTCAGCATTAGGTTGCAGTTTTCACCAAGCGTCCCCAAAAGAGGAAATGCCTTTACCCATCAATCACTGATCATACTAAATGTGTGCTGATTTGTAAACGAGACGATGAGATGGGATTATTTCATTTACTGAATGGTTCGTCGTATTCGGACAATGAGTGACTACAACGAAACAGTCTTAAAATCCAAAAGTTGTTCTTTTTTATGACATTGGACCATTCGCTGTAATAAAGATTGTTTGACAAGGAGAGGGTGGAACCGCAAGAGCATTTCCACGCGTTGCTCTGCAGGAATGCCTTTATTTATTGCAAGAAACAGCCAATGCAACAGACTAATATTGCTTTGCTAAGATGTCTAAGAATTGTATTCCGTACAGAAATGAGCCAAATTGCAGCGAGATCTACAAAAAACCCAATCAACACATGATTAAGAGCCGACCTTTAACTACAACATCTGAATGTGAAATGTAAACGGTTCTTCCGATAGTCGAACAATCCTCAATTCGCACAGAGACGCAAATGCTGCAATAGGCGTCTTTCCCCTTCAAACGGACGAGTAACGGACTTACCTTAATGGAGCATCTTCATGTAAGATGTTGGGCGCACAGATTGTTGCTCTGCGAGCGGATCCATTGTGAGCGCGGAGCGGTGGGACCGGTGATGCTGCAGGACTTCAGACGCCCTGCAGGACTTCACATGCCCTGCACAACTGCTCCGTAGTTGATGTCGTTGCTGGAATTTTCCTCTCCCGACAACCTGTAGAAAGGTTAGGCTGTGAGATGGGTTTACAAAAGAGATGGAAAAGGATGAAAATGAAAGCGAAATCCCCTGACTTCAGCTACAGTAAAATGTATATTTAATTTCCCGATAGTGCGAATGTATGAGTGGAGGTCACCTATATAGTCAATAATCACCCATTTCGGTCAATTTAAATAATGCTCTTCATATAATGGTTTAGAAACGTTCCTATATCTCATATTTGTGTCGCTTTGTCCATGTTTTCACTGAGCCATTTGATTTTGTATTGTATAGTTAGACGTTACATTAATGTGTCTTTGACAGATTGTAGCAGCCTGGTGTTACTGCTACCCCCCGCCCCTCTACACAACGAACTACAATGTAACGAAATCTAAACATTGTTAAACCAAGTCACACGATTCTCCCCTTTGCTCCCTTTCACTAAACTTGCAGGATTCACTGCAGCTTTATTTTCCCTGGAATGTCACGTTCCTGCAGAATTTTCAAAATAAAAGTTTCCAAACTTTATTGACGCCCTTTGCAAATCGCCAATTGCAAAGTTAGGGCTCCCCATGGATGCAAGGCTGCCACATGTTGGTATTAAATCTGTATCTACATTTTTTCACAACCGATCCTGACTCGAAACATCCTTATTAATATTTCAACACATTTAGCTTTATCTGACGTTAACATTTTCAATGGATGTTTTTGTGATTTACTGCAAAGAGTAGTAGGCCTAGTCATATATCGTCAATATGTGATATAATTTCACAGTTAAATACTGAAAGCGATCAGGAAACAGCCACCGAAAGATTCGACAGACAGAGACAAGTCTATCACAACAAACTTCACAACAATGTATTTATTATCGCTATGTCAGGGGATTTTCTTCCACATTTCAGCAACATGTAAATTAATTCCACATGAAGAGTTGTGTTTCTTTGTGTCGTGTTATTTTTCACACGCCTAAAATCTAAATTAGTTTTTGTAATTGACTGAGTAGAGGATTGGATGTGTTAAGTAAGTGCTCCATCTACTGGTAGACATTAGGAAGAGCAGCCACGTCTCCAAGATTATTATACATTAAATGTATTCTATGCATAGGGGGCCTATTATAATTAAATACAATTAAATAATGTAAATGTAAGCCTATAAGTATTTAGAGATATATTTACATGCATGTGTATAACCAAGACCGTAACCACAATACACATGAAAGGGTCAAAGATGATCATCGACTTTACTCCCCACAAGACGGCAGCCATGTTAAACTTTGTTCTATATACAGGGCAATGGGACTAGTTAATGTCTAATGGATAGTACAGTAGTTTGCACAAACAATGTAGAATAGGTACTTGGGACTCATCTCACACCCTTGGAGATCAAAGTGGCACAAAAAGACACTTGGAATCCATTTTGGAAGAATAGGACTTGGAATGCTAATGTGAGACGTGGCAAAACATAGTTTCCATTAGCCTAGGTTATGGTATATTTACCTTGATTTAGGATGTTACAGTACTACAATTCTCTTGAGTCCTCTCAATATAGCGGAGTATTGCCAGCAAAAAATCCCATGATGCATTCTGATGTACAACAAGCCCTATTGTTCTTGCGGTTGGCCTTGGGGGGGAAACAAGCCCGGCCTGCTGCTGTTCCTTGCGTGGTCGAATGACGGCGTCTCAACGTCCACCTACGGGGAGTTATATGGGGAGTTATGTATCACTGCCACACACCCAGTCAGCCCCAGTGTACTCAGTGGACCCCCCAGTAACCGGCATGTGCGTTGATATCAACGACTGAAGGCATTTTAGTTTTGCCCTCTAGTTTTTTTAGTATGCCCTCATTCTTCACCTGTAATCAGGGAAGCTGACTGCTGAAAAATTAAAATCCAAACTTACCTACCTATTTACTCTCTCATTTGGCACAGAGGAGTGTCCCTCAGCTCTCACTACAGCTAAATGAACCTGTTAGCCAGCACTACAGCCTACCCCTGCTGCCGATAGGTAGAGAAAAAAGTAGGCAGATTAGAGGTTTAGAGATGTTAGAGATGTTCCTTGTCCACCCTGCCCCATCTAACCATAATGCTGTCTCTGTTTTCCACCCCACCTGACGGCTACCAGCTTACTCACCAGCCAGCACCTCATTACCATGTACTTAAAATGTCAATTATGGCACCCATTGCACACATCCCTGGAAGGAGGGACCCCCCACTCTGCGTTCCTTCTCAAGGTTTCTTCCTTGATAACTAAGGGAGTTTTCTCTTGCCCTTTGGGGGGTTAGGGTTAGGGGGTGTCATAAATATACGGCCTGTAAAGCCCTTTGAGACTGTAACTGTGATTATGGGCTATACAAATAAAATGTACTTGATTTGACTTCTAAATGGATACATTTCTATTCCATCGAGCCATGGCTGTGTAGAGCAGACAGATGTCAGTGTGCTGAAGTAGTGCTGTTGGTCGTGGTTGTACATGTATGCTCCCACCTGGATAGTGCATACCCAGGTATATCGGATATATACCAAGGTTGTTCTAGAAGTGTTACTAATAGATACTATGATAGTGTTATGATAGATATGATGTTAGGTCAAGCTTTTGGTTGGATAGTGCAATAGTTTAAAATGAAACTAAATAGCCTACAGTTGTTGGCTTTGCTTGGTGAGAGACGTTTATTACAGTTGTCAAGCAGTAACACAATGTTACTATCACATTTTGAGATGAGACATTTCCAAAGGAAAGAGAATATGGGTGAACTTGTATGTACACCTGCAAGCATTCACTATCACATGTCTATCGAAGAGAGAGATAGACACAAGAGGAGGTGAACTCCCAAGGGACAAGTATTTTGAGGTTCTTATGAGCTTTAAAGGGTAAGTAAACACGAGAAGTGAATCGTAAAGGCGAGGCGGTATACTCGTATACTGCCACTCCATGTAGAGCTCTTCCCCCGAGGACCAGTTAGGATTGGACTGTCACTGTGCATTCCAATCAACAGACCCCTCCTCAGAACACATCACACTGACATCACGCAGACATTATGGCTGTATATGTGGAGGTCGAATGCCATGGCATTCTCACATGGTCGTTTCATTCCATCATTAGTTATGCATAATCACATAATATCTAATATTGAATTAATGTTTTCCAAAATGTCACTTAAAAAAGAAAAAAAAGTCTCTATCAAGCAACTTCATGGTCAAACTTTAAAATAATGGACAAATAGAGCTAGCAGTCTCTCATGAAGGTGTCTTGCTGCAGGAGTTAACCAGGTGACGCTATGTAAACTCTTAAGATCTGAATCACGTTCCTCTTGATGGAAAACAGGCCAAACCCTTCATCCCAACCTCCACTTAACCAACTAAGAGGATTACCCCAACATGTTAGCCTCGGTCAAGTCATCCCTCATTTGCATTGGTTTCTATGACAGGAATTCTGCTAAGCCCCACTCACTCTTTTATGTTTTTCCCTTGCTACCTTTTTGCTACCATGTCTACAGGCTGGGGACATGGATATTTGTACTACGGCACGTGAAATCCCGTGTCAAGCTTTTCTGTGACCCTGAGGGCAACGAGTGCGCTGAAAGATCCAAATAAGATTGTATCCATCACTGGGCTTAAATACAGTCAGAGTGGGCAAAGGTTAAAGCCTCAAAGCCTTTTGTGGTTTAAAAATGGTTGGCCATTAGCCATTGCAATGAGCAGTGACAAAATCAAACGTGATATTATTGTTTTGAAACATGAATCATACAGTCTAGGTAGGGAAAACGCAATCTATATCTCATGACTTCAGCATTAGATCCATGCCATGTCTGTCGCCCCACTTTGATTTGATTCAATTGTGCTTACGGGGGCTAGGGTTTAAGGGGGTGTCATTCATACATGGCCTGTAAAGCCTTTTGAGACTGTAACCTTCTTGTGATTAAGGGCTATACAAATAAAATTGACTTGACCTGACTTGTTTTGTTTGAGTCTCGTCGTTCTCATGCATTCGGATAGCGATGGACAGCAGTCAAACGAATAAATGAGAATCATGACACTCAATCAAAACACAATTAACCAAAACAAAATGCTGATTGCAGCTTTAAAAGAGCTTTGTGTGTGACAGCATCCATTCATCCCGATTCCCGGCCAATCCATGGCTTCATCTTGACACGGGGGTCACAGGTTCGATGTTCTTAAATGAAGAATGAAATCCAATCCAACAATCTCGGCATGTGATTTGTAGGCTTAGCTAGCATGCAGGGGATAGCAGCTGACGGCCAGTCCAGGTGTACCTCTCACAGACAAGGGGGAAGTGTTGATGGAAACACAGCTCGCCCTGCCAGTCAGTAGCGCAGGTGTGCTACGTATACTGTCTCTGTATTGGGATGCCTGCTATGCCTGGAATGCTTGGTGACCGGGCCCAGATTGAGATGTGTGCTGGAACGCCAGCAATCTCTGCCCTCTGTCAAGGGGACTTTCAGCCCTGCTGACCTCAGAACACAGTGTGTTTGTGTACAGTGTTGCTGTTGCATGGTGTCTGTCTTGCATGGTGTCTGTCTCACATGGTATCTGTCTTGCATGATATCTGGCTCACATGGTGTCTGTCTCGCATGGTGTCTGTCTTGCATGGTGTCTGTCTCGCATGGTGTCTGTCTCGCATGGTGTCTGTCTCACATTTCTTAAATGTTTCCATCTGCCGGTGGGGTCTTTTGTTTTTACTAACCACCCCTGTCTAATATGTAACTATGTGAAGAACTTGTAGCTCTCCAGGGGGGATATTCATGTACAAGTTAATCATAAGAGAAACGGTCATTCTTAAGCTTCACCAGCAAAACACTGTATTTTTTGGCTAATGGCTTGCAGAAAGAAAGAGACAGATATCATAGATATCATAGATAGATTGAGAGAGAGAGAGAGAGAGAGAGAGAGAGAGAGAGAGAGATGTAGATAGATACATAGATGCACAGATAGATAGATAGACAGATAGATAGATAGATAGATAGATAGATAGATAGATAGATAGATAGATAGATAGATAGATAGATCGCTTTGTTTGTCACACTATGTGAATCACTGTGATTTGTGTGATGTTCGGTCAATATGTCACTCTAATTTTAGAAACATTTGTGCAGGCTGGAAACAGTCAGCTTGTATGAAAGACATTTTTAATTGAATCGTCAAGCTTTTATCCAGACTCAATTTATTGTGACCAGGCAATTCCATTTTCATGATCGTTTTCATGTATTGTCTTACGTACACTGAAAAAAGTAAAACATTGCTGTCGTTCGTTCAATGTTTTTTTTCTCACTCCAATAGCTGAAAATTATTAGTTTGCTCATTTAAACTAAACTTTCTAATTTATGATTACGGTTGAATCTATTTTTTTTATATGGATACAATATAAACTGGCAGCGGGTCATCAAACTGATATTATTCATTTGATCAAGGGACTTTTATTAGATTAAGCATGATTTGCGCATGCGCATTTTTTTGAAAA
>OMNR01100389.1:0-14561 GCA_900303205.1 Mora moro
ATGTTTTAATTGTTTCTGTTCCTCTGCTATTCCCTTTTCTCTTTTTTCTTTTCTTTTTTATTTGTTTACTGTAAAGTGCTTTGGGTATTAAGAAAAGCGCTATATAAATTCCATTTATTATTATTATTATTATTATTATTATTATTATCTACAATAACCTGCCTATTGGTGGTGAGGTGCGGCTCCACTAGCCCAAAAAAACGTGCCTTTCCGCTGGAGTTTGTGGTCCATACACCACAATAACGCTCCGCTTGACTGACCCCCATGTGACGTCTGTGCCCATTATCCTCCCCTGGACAATAACAAAATAACTCTCCACCCTAATCTCTTTAAAGCGCAATAGAATCGCACGAAGAGTCCCCTTTCGTCCAAAAAATACTTACAAAATGAAAAAATACAAACTTCCCCCATAACCCGTAAATGAACCTCCTGCAAAAAGCAAATGGTAACGTGGAGTGAGCCTACAAAATCAAAAATGTGGCAACTAAAAAGAAACTGGTGTCTTAAGATCTTTTTTTAAAAAGGCGAATTTTCTTAAGTAGGACCCCATCCAGAATCATGCCATTGCTGTAGTTTGTGCAGCCTAAAAACAAGTGGAGGTCCAGGACTCCTTTTCCCATTGTCTTTTTAATATCACTCCTCATTCTCTCCCACTTGGACCCCCACAGGAAATGATGCACGTTCAAGTTCTAAAAGCACTCTACGAGGCGGGATAAAAACAGAGCTGATCAATGAAAGCAAAGGTAAAATCATGGCTTTTACATTTAGGGCATTTAGCAGACGCTTTTATCCAAAGCGACTTACAAGTACATTTGTTAGAAAGAGACAGCAATATATTTCTGATGTAAATAAAGACATGAATAGAGCAGGTCTTCCAGCATTCCAAATTGCAGGGTAATAGCAACATATTTCCACTGCTAGGATGACTGCATAAGAGCAGGGAAGTGCAATATAAGAGCAAAAATAAGTGCAAAAAAGTGCAATAAGTACAAGTGTCAAAATACAAATACAAAGCGCAAAGTTATGCAGAGTCTAGGTGAACTCTGAACAAATGGGTCAAATGGGAATTAGTCTTCTGTAATTGCGTAAGGTTAACAGTAATATATAATGAAGCCTCTGTCCTGTTGCAGGTTACCCTCTACCTCAAGAGATCTGTGTCAGCTACCTCATGAAAATGGTGAGCTTGGCCCAACAGCATCCCTTAACAGGGCAGCCATGTTGTTTCAGCAATTTAGCTAGAGAAATGAATAGGTCATCGTCATGCTAAATTGACCAATTTACCCATCAAAGATATCAGACCTGATCATTGTCTTCACCACCAGGACGAGGTGGAGGAGGAGGGGTACATAATGGATGCCACTGGTAACATAGGGTTGAGAGAAGCTCCAGGGACGGCCCCAGACAGCGCAGCTCCTCAGCCCGATACGGTGCTTGACGACTGGGCAGACGGAGCGGACGACCGGGCTTATGTGGAGGCCCTGGAAGACTTCGAGAGAAGCACCGAGTTTTCAGAGGCCGCCTCCGAAACCGACCAGGCTCTGCTTGAATTCATGACGGATTTTGAATCGCCTTGAATTGAAAAAAGATGTTTTATTTGCCGTTGATGAACGCATTGCATCAACGGATTAACTTAATCCTTGTATTACTAAGTTATAATTCTATAAATACATTTGAAGGTTTTGATGTAACTAATGTAACCAAATGGTTTATAGGATATTGTAATAAATGCCTGTAGAGTATTATACAAATGTGTGACCTTGTCTACATTTGAAAGAAGCATGTGAGTGTTTGGTAAAGTTGTTTAGATGAGAGTTTAGAGTTAAAGATGCAGATGCATCTTAACTTATTAACCAAACTGTTTGCTGCTCTCTTGCATACGTCGAGTGTTAAAAGCATAACAATGGGTCCGCAGTCCGGTATGATGTATGGTAGGTAAGAGCCAAGCTTCATATCTCAACATCTTTTTAAGAAAA
The DNA here is from genome assembly GCA_900303205.1 of Mora moro. Taxonomy (NCBI): domain Eukaryota; kingdom Metazoa; phylum Chordata; class Actinopteri; order Gadiformes; family Moridae; genus Mora; species Mora moro. The sequence goes on from OMNR01100389.1 coordinate 1,974, forward strand.
GGGTGTTTAAATAAAGCACAGAGATGGCATGGATAACAGCATGGATCTAGTGGTTTTATTGATCTTGGTAAATATTGATATTTGATTTGAAAAAACAAACAGTGGGCCACACCTATGGCTGAAATTAATACTCAAATATTTGGATAAAGATTAGACTATTATGTTACATGTAACAGTTTAGTTTGACACAGCTCCATGGCCATCCTACAGCCTGACCTTAAGGGGCACACTGGCACTCGTCTACCATAAGAGTACCGCTTCACATGCTTGTTGGGAACCAATGATGTCAATGGTCAAACATTTGCGCGATGTTTTTGTGGAAACGGTTCATGTTGCAGACCGCAATTGTTTTCACAACTGGTGTCTGAAGCTCTGTAAGAGGTCTCTTGTACTAGGAAATAGCCGAGCGAGGCGTTCCCCCATTAATCACAGTGACCTCAGGGAACGCAGTGAACAACTTCAGTACCAGTCGTTAACACCCCTTACCAATACTCTGTTTTATACTACATATATTATTTACAAGTCCTATAACAACATTAAATATCAACTCAAAATATTACATATAAATAGCCACCATTTGACCACCGTTTGTTGGAAATTAAAGAGTTCATTGCAACTTCCTGGTTGTAGACAGAGCCGGACCTCACGGACGTTCGTACAGTTAAGGCACAAATGTGGCACAGTTCAATTCAAACTCATGTCGTACATATTAATACAAGGACCTAAACACAGTTGACCTATTGAATGCTCCGCCGCAGTATGTTAAATATAGGATTTTCTTCGCCGAATTATCCGGTTAATTGTAAATGGATCAACAACCATTAATACGCGAGGGACCTTCCGTTAAATTCTATTTGGTTCAGGCAGGTTGTGAATGATTGTCACTTGTGCTGCTGCTGGTTTTAAAGGATGGGGGCTTTACATCTTGATGCCGGCATACAGCACGTCGATATGCTCTCTGAAATGACGGAGGATCTCGTAGCGCTTCGCCTTCAGGGTGGGGGTCAGTAAGCCGTTCTGGACGGTGAACATCTCCGGGTGCAGCGTGATGTCTCTCACCTGCGGAGTGTGTGGATGCGACCCATCAGTAGATGCTGTCAAGTGCCTAACATGAGCGACAATCTGCTAGGTTCAGCGCTTACCTGTTCGAAGGATTTCAGCCCTCCCTCCTTCCCCAGCCTCAGCATGTCATCCAGGATGGCTTTCTTAATGTCCTAAAATGGTGAAAAAGGTCTAATGTTAGAATCCACAGTAAGGTAAGCGGTCTGTTGATGATGATCAGAGGGAGACGAACACACCTTGTTCTGGCAGAGGTCTGTGTAGGAGCCTTCGAGGCCTCTCTGTTTGGCCCAACCCGGTAAAAATTCTGGATCTGGTACCACTATGGCCACCAGGCATGCCTGGACACACCACACAAGATGCAAATTAACATGCGTCATATACCCCTCACACATTCTATATACCCCTCACGCATGCTATATACCCCTCACACATTCTATATACCCCTCACACATTCTATATACCCCTCACACATCCTATATATACCTCTCACATTCTATATACCCCTCACACATTCTATATACCCTTCACACATTCTATATACCTTCACACATCCTCACATGTTCTATATACCACTCATATCTAATAGATACATTATCTAATTTATGTACTTATTGTTAGTACCTAATCTGGGTAAATGCTGAGGTAAAACCTACCTGTAAGCTATCTCCATGTACAAAGATCTGGGCCACCGTGTCACAACGGATATAAACGTTTTCTATTTTCTCGGGGGCGATGTATTCTCCTTGGGCAAGCTTGAAAAGGTTCTTCTTCCGGTCAATGAGCTTCAAGGTTCCATTCTGTGAAGACCGAAGACGGTTACGTTGAGATATGGTTCCATACAAATAACATCTCACTTATATGATATACTTATATACGTATAAACTTTTGTGTTTAGCTCGAACGAAGCCATCTGACGTGCTGCCACACGGCAGTGGGAGCACCTTCCGCTGATCATCAGCACAGAGGTTCAGCCGAGGGCAGTGCAACGTGGTTCCAGTGGTGTGGTGTTTGCTCACCGGCAGCCATTTCCCGATGTCCCCCATGTGGAGCCACCCGTCCTTGTCCAGAGCTTCTGCCGTCTTCTCAGGGTCCCTCAGGTACCCTCGGAATACGTTTGGTCCTTTAACACACACCTAGGACAGAGTAGGACAGCTTAACACACACCTAGGACAGAGAAGGACAGCTCAGGCCCCAGATGATGTGGGTTTACACTGTTGGAATTACAAAGAAATCACTCACAATGGTGGAACTGAAAGTCTAGTTTTTATTTCTGTTCACCATCTGCTCCTCCTGGCATTTCACCCATATTATTGTTCTTGTTAAGTGCACCGAGTGCCTTGAAAAGTGCAATATAAATGACTTATGATTAATTAACGGCAACTCTGCTCCTCTATGTGTGTTCCTAGAGTGAAAGTAGAGCCAGCCCAGACACACAACACCATAAGTGAGACTAATAAGAATACAGGTAGACAGCACCATACAGAGAGTCTTGTGATTGGCTCTCACTTAGCGGTGGTGAGAGAGACTATGGAGTCTCACACCACTGCTATCCTGGCTCACGTTCCCAGGGGACCTCTGGGTTCTCACCAGGGGACCTCTGGGTTCTCACCAGGGGACCTCTGGGTTCTCACCAAGGGACCTCTGAGTTCTCACCAGGGGACCTCTGGGTTCTCACCAGGGGACCTCTGGGTTCTCACCAGGGGACCTCTGAGTTCTCACCAGGGGACCTCTGGGTTCTCACCAGGGGACCTCTGAGTTCTCACCAGGGGACCTCTGAGTTCTCACCAAGGGACTTCTGGGTTCTCACCTCTCCCTCCCCGTTGGCCGCCAGGTAGTTCATTTCAGGAACGTCCACCAGCTTGATCAGGTTACATGGAAGAGGGGGGCCGACGTGACCTAGGAGGACGAGAAGTCTGGTGAAATACTCTTCAACGCCACCCGTTACATTTGTCACCGAGGATGTCTTGAACTTCGCTTACCTGCCGAGAAGTCCCCAGGTATTGTCATGGAGCAACCAGCGGTGCATTCAGTCTGCCCATATCCTTCATAAAACTGCAAGATACAATAATATTGGTACTGCAATTAATGATGATTTTCATTGCCAATTCTAATTTCCACAGATAAATGAATTGTATAAAATAAAATATACCCCTCAAAATAAATATATGGCAAATGTCTCAAGTTCCCATATTTAAATGTCCGTTTTAATTGAATTTGCTGTAGCGAATATCATATTCTTGAAAATTAGTACAGAAGTAGAACAGAAGTACAGAAGTACAGAAGTACAGAAGTACAGAAGTACAGGCGTCACCTGGCAGCTCAGAGCGGTGCGGAGGAAGGACAGGACCACCGGGGAGACCGGAGCGGCTCCGGTTATCATCAGCCTCACCCGCCCTCCGAGCCCGGTCTGGAGGTACAACCAAACAACACACGGAGACACACGGAGACACACGGAAACACACGAAGAGACACGAAGACACACGAAGACACACGAAGACACACGGAGAGACACGAAGAGACACGAAGAGACATGAAGACACACGGAGACACACAAAGACACATGAAGACACACGAAGACACACAAAGACACATGAGGACACACAAAGAGACATGAAGACACACAAAGACACAAAGACACATGAAGACACAAAGAGACATGAAGACACACGAAGACACACAAAGACACATGAGGACACATGAAGACACATGAGGACACATTAAATGAATCAACTCAAAGTCATATAAGAAGATACGACGAGATAAGACAGGACTTCAATACATCTCAGATGAAGCGTGGCGTCTCACCTGGATCTTTTTGAAGATGAGTCTGTCCCACATGCTGTCCTTCCTGACCACTCCACTCTTAAACTCCGCCATCTTCCTTCTGGACGCAAAGTCCAGCAGCCAGCGCTTCAACGGAGACCCAGCCATGCCGAATATCTGTGGACGCGGCGCTTAATGTGTAAACATTTAAAGTCCCCACAAAATTTAAAATGAGGCCCACGTTGGGTTACCTATAGTTCAATTACTTCAATACCACGATACAGACCAAAAAACATAATACAATTATTCAATGTGGTATTCTTCATATATTTGCGCCCACAAATGTATTAGTGTTTACTTTACTATACGGCTGTATAACGTATTTATGACACACGCCTGCACTGGCGTTAAACTGACACGTATTTCGTCCATTACATTGCTCTATAGTCAACTGTGACTCGTGGCAGGTGATTGACAGCTAGCTTTGGTTTTGGACGGTTGGTTTTCAAACATCAAGGTGAAGCTCTGCCCTCGCCACCGCTGGGACAAACCCTCCCACTTGTTGAAAAGCTACGTCCGCCTCAACCTCCATCTAACGCAGACTCCTCATGAAATGCCATCTGACGTCCGTTGGAGAGGGCCTTCAACACATCTTTAAATGTAATGTCTGTACAGTGAGAGCGTCTGGAAGGCCAGAGTCAAATTCCTTGCATGTGTAAAGCATGCTCGCCAAAAAAGTGGATTCAGATTTTGAATTGAATAATATTGCAGAGTATATTACATCAGAAGGTATGAGGTAAATGGTGAATTATGATCTGATGTCAGTGTATGATATAATAGTGATGAATGGATAGTGATCATGACGACGTTGCGGTGACATTTAGCCATCGTCATGTTCCTCTGACCTTATCGAACATGCGGTTGAGCAGACGTGGTACGACTGGGAAGACAGTTGGTCTCAGCATCTTCATATCGTCCATCAGCAGTCGGATGTCCCCTTGGAAGAAGCCGATGCGACCTCCGTGGATGAGGACAACACCCTGGTTCACAAGGCAAGAAAAGTTACGGACCGGCGTAGTGACACGCAGCGCCACTAGAGGGTGCTGGTGGGTAAAGAACAATCCCAAATCACACCTCACAGCAAATGTTGTTAGCTTCCAGTCTATGGTAAAAAAAACGAATTACTAATTATTATTGAACTAATTATTTAAAAACATCTTGAAATGTTACTCATCACTTTAGTTTGAATGTATTTTAGTCATAAACTAATTACAATACAGTAAAACATTTTTTTTTTAACAAATTATATTAAAAGGCAAAACAGCAAAAGATTAGTCAAGCAGATAAACATGCTTGATAAGTGTATGATATGGCATTCGGCTACAGTTGAAGAACTAATGGGTCGACTATCCCAACAGCTACAGCATGCCGTTACCAGGGTTAGGGGTTCCATTCCCACTGGGGGCCCGCCCTGCTAAGATGGTCATGTACTCATGGACTAAGTAAGACGCTTTGGATAAAAGCGTCTACATTTGGTGTAAATTTTAGGATTGTACTACAAATCGAATACACCTGGGGACAGTTCCAGAACACATTTAGTCACATCCTGGAACATCCCCAAAGGCAGCTAATAATGACTGACTGTAACCAAGCGGCAGCCCTGACTGCCTGTTTGTCAAAGCTAGAGATGGGACCCTGCAGCTGTTTCTGATCACTTTATATCAGCAACCGCGTATTGATTGTATCTTTCTAATAGTTTCTACTGATGTTTTAGAGGTCGTTTTTAGTTTTAGTTTTTACTGAGTTAGTATCTATGCTAACTCAGTATATTGAGTTATAATCTTATATTTACTTTTTATTTAAAACAAGCAGTTAGCTCAAAAGCAGTATATATTTCATCAAATATTATCAAATTTTGCTGCTCATAGATTTCCCTGCCTTCTGCCAATAATCAAAAATCAATATCAGTGTCAAAATATTGGGATAAAATCAGCAGAAAACGGTGGCACCCATTCAAACATCTGGAGTAGATGTTACAAATGGAAGAATGAGAAGAGGCAACGCTCCTACATACCCCAACAACTCTCTCAAACATGTGGGCTAGCGGGAGGAAGGACATGTGAATGTCATGGAGGGTCAGCTTGCAATGTACCTGTGGAGCACACGGCAAACACATGCACGCACACACCAACACACACGTACATGCACACACACACACACACACACACACACACACACACGCAAACACACACACACACACGCAAACACACAAGTCAATGAAGGCATACCTCCACCACCCTCTCAAACATGTGGGCCAGTGGTAGGAAGGAGATGTGCACATCTTTCATGCTGGGCTGCAGCGTTTTCTGAGGCCCAGACATGGAGGTCAGACATGGAGGTCAGACAACAGAGACGAGGAAAGGAAAGGAAAGAAGGAGAAGGAGAAAGTGAGCTTGAACTAAGACAGTGCAGTGCAGAAAGAATGTTAGAAAGCATCTACGGAACTATGGAGGTTGAAGGTTGAAACCAAAACGGAGATCTGAAAGAAATACATTAAAGTGATGAAAAACAGGATGTCCGTCTATGGGGTCATTATTGTAGAAGAACTATTTACAAATGTGAGTGGAGAGTTATTGAGATTGTGTAACTCAATTTGTGTGTGCGTAATCAGATTAGTGAATGTGTAGACAAATCTGTAAATGGGTACATAGATATTAATGGCTGAAAAGTCTAAGTGTTTTGCTCCAAGAGCTGGAAATACAGACATCAAGTCATCAGTTACAACTCATGCGGGCCTCTCAAATGTCTTCACGTGTCTGTTTACACGTGACTTTTGCTACACTTCTGCTGTGGTAGAAGCAAATCACCACATGCATTTGCATGTGGTGATTTGCAAATGTGTATTTGTCTCAGTAGCTATACAGCCTACATACCACCAGGTGGCGGTAGCACCCAGTGGTTTTAAGCGTGACATTGCTGGGCTGATGTTATTGGCGCAGAGATAGAACAAATGTTGCCAAAGCGTTTAAAATATATCAGCCTGTCAATTCGGAGGGATGTCACTTATACAGATCTCACAGAAGCCCTCTCCACTGAGACTGATGGTCGGTTTACTCTTCCCCCACATTACAGGTGTGCATCGCATACAATTAACCTAATTTCCACCAGTGATGTTAAGAAAAATCCTTAAATTCCAGTGCACCAAGGCTGTGTATAGGAGTAGTAACACACAGCTCTTTGGACCAAGGCAAGTGGATCTATATTTGCATCAGAACATGTGGAGGAAGTCAGCTGCAGAAAGCTACTGGTGCCATCATCCATAAGGTGGAATTCCTTTAAGAGGCCGTTTCCAGGATCACCGAAATTCCCATGAACGAGGTGAACAGCCTGCGCGTCAACCTGGGAATGAAGTGCCTCAATGACAAGGAGCACCAGGTCCTGCGTGAGTACTGCACCGCCATGAAGCCGCTTCCAGCAGCATCAGACATGATAACTGTTGTTATGGGACTAATACCAACCCTGGAAGTCCTGATGTCAATAACACCTGCCTCTCAAGGATGACAGCTGGCCTCCCAGACGTCATTGTGAAGGTATGCCTATATTCCTAAACCTAAAATGTATTTGGCCAGATTTGTTGCACTGTACCACACATGAACAGAGGGAACATCTTCAACTGCAATATTTGTTTTTAAAGCAGTCAGTACAATTATCAAAACTAACTAACAAATTTTCTTTTTAATTATTTTTTTTTAATGATATTCATCCCACATGGGAGGAAGGACGGTTTAGGTCTACAGCAATAAAAATTATATAATAATATAGATATAATAAAAATATATAATATAAAAAGTTTGTTGGTTGATTTAATTTATGTTCAATGAAATAATAGGCAGGAGGTGAGCGACTCATTGTATAACAGGTCCATTGGTCAGCTGCATTTTCCATTACTTCAGTACAGTTACACTTACAGTACCTGCGTTGATGCATCAAAAAAATGAGTGGCGTTAAAACAGATTTGCGTTAACGCGTTATTATGGTGTTATTATGGTGTTATTATGGTGTTATTATGGAGTTATTATGGAGTTATTATGGAGTTATTATGGTGTTATTATGGTGTTATTATGGAGTTATTATGGAGTTATTATGGTGTTATTATGGTGTTATTATGGCGTTATTATGGAGTTAACTTTGACAACCTTAGTTTTAACCCAACACCCCCCGTAAGCATACTTGCTAACCCTCCCAATTTCCTGAGAGTCCCGGTTTTCACCGTCCTCTCCCAGCTTGTATCTACGTGGCTGGTTAACAGGGACTGTCTCTAATAGTTTGATATGAAGTTACTATCCAATCATAACGCAATGCGAAGAGACACCTAGAAAATAGAGCTCAAGTTAAGAAGTTACAAGAGTAAGAAGGCTGTTTCTGAAGGCTCAAGTCTACCCATAATATCAACGTCCCAGTCAACCTGTGGGTATTGTGCTACATTTGTATATTATTAGTTATTAGTAGAAGCTTGTCTCTCTGTATGTACAGGACATTTACAGGATCTTTCAAATGTTTAAAATGATTTGTATTATTGTTCATTATTGTTATTATTATATTATTTACTGGATTACTCAGTCAATCAATCTAAAATTAATCAAATATCTATAGCAAAGAGAGTCTGTCCCTTTCTGTGACCCCATCTGCCTATCAGGCGATCCCAAGTTCCCCCAAGGTGGTAAACCGAACCCGTTATTGCGCTAGCTTAACTTTTATAAGGGAGGAAATGGCCTAACCCATTATTGCGCTAGCTTAACTTTTATAAGGGAGGAAATGGCCTGACTTTATTGCTGTAATCTAATCCCATGTCATTTTGTGACATTTAGTTTACCTCCGTTAGTTCCAGGAATGCTGCAGTGTTGGAGATGACATTCTGATGTGTCAGCATGGCCCCCTTAGGGTTCCCTGGAACCACATAACATCAGGATTAGATGTATACTCATGATAATATATTATATATACATTCACCATCATTTCACTTGAATGTGAGTCTGGGATCTGGACTCTACCGAGTGTTTACCTGTGGTCCCAGAGGTGAAGCACACGATGGCCATGTCGGCTGGTTTTGGAGGCTGCGACACATCGCAAACAGGAATTAATGAGGAACAGGAAACACTAACTAACCGTCGCACGGAAAATGTACTACAGGAACTCAAACTAATGACCAATGGTAAATGTAAATTGTCATTTGGAATTAAATGGAACAAAATGGTAACGTGCCTTCTTAGCGCTCCCCGGTACGGCCTCTCAACGCCTGCGTACACTTCTCACGGCTTCCAAGCACAAATCATTCCTCCAATAAATGTGAGAAAAAAGACTTCAAAGTTTCATTGTATAATTAAATTGTGGGAGACCATAGTCCGGATTGCCGGTCTCTCCCGATCGTGCGATGCTTTTTGGCCATGCACGGCTTGCCCACATTTCCTGCTGTAACGTGCTGGGAAACGTCCCACAGGTTCAAGTAGGTCGTAAAATGTAACGAGAGATTGGACATTGTTGTGACATTTCCAGCTACGACATAAAACGGGGGAAACGTCTCATAGGTACACCGGACGTTTTTGTGAAATCTCCGGAAATGTCCCATAGGTACACAGTACTTACTTATCGAGTGGGGTGTAAAATGTAGCGAGAGATTGGATGTTATTGTGAAATGTCCTGCTATAATATAATATAAGGGTCATTCTGCAAAAACAGTGGAAGTGCTGTCACTCACTTTTGAGGACACCAAAATCCTTTAAGTTGACATAATAATCACATTAATTATATATGTTCAGTAAATAAAGTCTGTCCTTGTAACGATAAATCTAAGTATATTCATCTAATGTTCAATGTTTAATTTTATTTAAAATGCCAAGTTCAAGGAATTGTCACTTTGATCATACATGAAGTGGAGCCATAGACCTTTCATTTAAAAATAGTTTTTCATTCATTAAATCTCATTCACATTTACATTAACACATTCAATAGAACATTGAAATGTTTTTTTTTTTTAAAAAGAAGCTAATTAGTAATAATATGAAATAAATAACACTCACCCAAAATTATGTCATTGGTGTTAATGCTACACAAAATACTTTTATTTTAAAATAATACACTCTCTCAATGACTGAAGTTCTTTCTGGTTCAAGAGGTCATCAGAGGAAGTGCAGCCTGATATGAGTGCAGTGGCTAAAGGTCAGATGTCTTACTTCATTTGTTTAAAATATCATGATTCAGTAACTAATGCAAATAGAAACATGGTTTTTCTACAATACATTTAGCAGCACTCGTCAATGTCAAACTCACGCCAGGCAGCCAATAAAATCGAGGAGAACAACTATCCTAGCCTTAGATACGTTTGCAAACATTAAAAACAGTATCAACTAACAGCAATAGGCCTATATGAGCAATGTCTAAAAGTTATGTTTCTTATGTGATTTGCTTCTTTCCTTCTTATGTGAGAATGAGTGAGAAGTTATGTGTATTTTTGAAGAACTTTCCCGAAATGCTGGATTGCTATCTCGTAGTTACTGCACAATTTTTGTGGAAAGAACTAGAATGATGCTGGAAAGATCCATGTACTTTCCGCAAAAAAGAAGTTTCCCAAAATGATGGATAGTTTATGTTAAATATCTCGTAGCTACTGTATAATGTCCTTGGAAAGCACAGGAATGATGCTGGAAACATAATTTCCACAAAAAACGGGGAGTACGAAGGCACGTTACCAAGAATTGCTTTAGCAGTGAGATGGTGGAAGAGAGGATGGTGTGTGAAGAGACAGACTTCTACTCACAATAGGCTTGGTGTAGTTGGCTTTTCCAAGATCCTTCAAACACAAAAACAGACCGTTATGAGCAGGGGTGGATCTTAAAGGAATAATCCAGCCTAAAACACTTTGACATGGTTATAAAACGTCTATTGGTGATGGACAACGCACCCCAGGTCCTATTTTTCTGACATGTGTAATTGACAGGGAACATCTTTAAGCAGAGTTTTGTTCATTTTAGTTTGTGTACATTGTATTCATTACGTATTACTGCTGTGCCTTACTATAATGACAAACTTTACTTTGTATTAAAAAACACATTTGTATAGCCTAAACATTGACTAGATTTACAAACAACAGCCATGCTGTGACAGCTGTGTATCCTCTCGTCTGTTGAGCAGACTTTGGGCTTGTCTGGGACCCCCAGCAGAAGGCTGGGCTGGCTGGCGACCAATCAACAGGGTTACCAAGTCTTTAAATCCATAACCTAACAAACAATCTTTCATTCATCAGCCTATGCTTAAACATATAGTTCCTGTAAACTATGAGCAGGAGAGCTTCATTTCCAGCCCTGGTTATGAGTATCGACTTGCAACTCATCCTCAATAATTAATCAATCCGATTATCTTGTTCTCCCTTTGGTAATCTGTTCATCATTACCATGAAATATCCATGTTACATATTCATGTACGCTACAGTGACTAACAAAAAGTTATAATTAAATGAATATACGGTAGGTTAAGTTTTTCCTAATGGTGGCAATCACATTGTTCTGAAATTTCAAAAGACTAACTTGAACACTTCATGGCATTGTTTTGTAAAGTCCCAGGTGACCTAAATCCCTGATTTGATTCTAGCGGCATGGTCAAAATATTATATAATAATGTATTAGTCAATCTATCGATACACAAACTTCAGCATGTTTTCCCTTGTCTGGATGTGGAGGCAGCAGAAACGGAGAGGTGTGGAGGTCTTTCTTCTTCTCACCTCTATGTGTGTGAGACTGAGGATCTGGATGCCACACGTCAGGCCGAGGGTCACCAGCTCACTGTCCACGGGCTCCATGACCACCAGAGTCTTCACCGAACGCTCCTTCCCACGGACGCATTCTAGGATCAGCCTCACCTTGTCCACCACGTCGCAGAACACCGTTGAGATGGAGGCTTGAAAACACAAAACACCCGAAGGGAAGCTCACGTTAAGTGACACACAGTGTGTGCCTGACGGGGTGTGGCCTTTATTGAGATCTACAATACACAACCCACTGACCACCACAGCTCATCACAGATCATACGGACAGACGACACACCTGGAAATAGCATTGTGGATTAAGCATTATCATTCATGCATTATTGATTATGGTGAATAAATAAAGTGAATGTTGGACGTTGGTGTGTCCGATCCACGTCTTCGTATGGATGCTGGTGTGTAGCAGTACCAGCGTCTGATAAATTCACTATCTCTGTACCCACATTGATCTGTTCAAAAGTAACATTATCAGAGGGGCTGCACTCAAAGTTCAAATCATTTCAACTTTGACCCACTTGGCGCTGACCTCTCGAAGTGGATCCAATCAGATTACAGCTTTGTTTGACATTCTAAAACCAACAGAATCTAAACGGCCAACAGCTTTCTTCATTTCTTCATTCTCCTAAATACATGTTTTATGAGTTAAAAGTGCTGAACTCCCGTCTGTTAGCTGGCGATATTCTCAACGGCTGACCTAGCACCCAGCGCTGTGCTGGACGACCTAGCACAGACCTAGCACCCAGCACTGTGCTGGATGACCTAGCACAGACCTAGCACCCAGCGCTGTGCTGGACGACCTAGCACAGACCTAGCACCCAGCGCTGTGCTGGACGACCTAGCACAGACCTAGCACCCAGCGCTGAGCTGGACGACCTAGCACCCAGCGCTGTGCTGGACGACCTAGCACAGACCTAGCACCCAGCGCTGTGCTGGACGACCTAGCACAG
>OMNR01100411.1:0-14732 GCA_900303205.1 Mora moro
TTTATCTGCAGGTAAGTAGTGTCATAAAATATTTAACAGGATTGGGTTTTACCTACTGCACTGACCCCTCTGGCACTATCCTAAGCCTACACTATGTAGCGTGTACTTTACGAGAACATGCATAATAAAACATATATTCAATAGATGAGTCAGATACGACCGGTAGCAGAAAATAATGAGGTGTACAGGGTCTCTCTCTCTCGCCCCCTCTCCCTATATATGTGTGCATTTATTATATTTATATATTATAAATATATATATATATATATATATATATATATATACTATACATTATATATTTTCAACCAATATGTACAACATTTGTGGATGATAGATCGCAAAATAAAGAGTCACCCCCTTTTTTCAAACAACAGCTGGTGAACACGCCTCATATTTCTGTTGAGTGCTAAAAGTTTTTTTTTACAAAGCAATTACCTGATTTCTATGTTTATGATAATATTAAAGGAATAATACAGCCTAAAACATAGTTATAAAACGTCTATTGGTAATGTACAATGCACCCCAGGTCCTATTCTACTATTTTTGTGTAGAATTAATTTAGCCGCGTCACACGGAGACAGTGCTGCAGTAGGTCCAGTGGGGTGTAACAGGAGAGTATGTCTTCAAAATCACTGTAGCATCAACCATAAGGATCACATGTTTAGCCGATGCATCCAGGTTTCGACATGCGGACCGGACCAGTCAGGCAGCGATTCATTGGATATTCCTTTTTTCTTTGAGCATAAACTTGCTAGCCTCAGAGATAGTTGCATACCAAAATGTTCACCAAAGTATTGGCTATAAGTCTGTGAAAGGTTTCTTTTTTGGGGTTTGGGACTTTTCAGTTTGGGAAAGCGAAGGGTACACGATCTAAATCCAGCACTGAAAAACTGCCAGTGTTCTACAATGCACCACTGGCTAAGTTCAAGTTAGCTGCTAACGTTAGTGTTGCCAGGCTAGCTCTCAGCGCCGAGTCACCAGCTCTCTAATCCCGCGGCCGTTGTCTCGAAGGGATGGTCGAAATTTGAACGTCCATGTGGAATATTGTATCATAACATACTGCTAGCTTTCACAATTAATAATAAAGTCTGTCATACATATCGTTATAATATATTTGATTATTTGATTTGATTTGATTTTCATTTATTACATTTTTAATGTGCAATTTACAGAATGTTGCCTCTTGATGTTGAGGGGAGGGCGAAAGTCATTCTGAGTAACGTAGGAAAATAGCCCACTGGAGCAGATCATGGGAAGCCTGACACAACAGTGAGTGACAAATTGCAAATAACGACAAAGTACAATATCACACATATCGGAAAAATATCACCTGGGGTGTGTTGCAAGGGGCAAACTCCGGGTCTGAAAATGAAGCTAACGCAGAAGTGCCCAAAACTGCAGTTCCTCGGATGGCCGCTTGAGACTGGCTCCAAAAGGGAGTCAATCCCCATAGACCCCCATGTTAAAATGCCCAACTTTACAGCTGAAATACACATGTTTACAGCCTGGTACAAAAAACGACAACTGTACAGGGGGTGAATTTTTATATAACTCACCCGTTTTAATTTTATTAAGGCTTAAAGTTATGCATAATTAAGGGTGTGGCCGCTTTGAGTGACAGAGTGACAGGGTGCTGTCACAGGAGGAAAGCTGCTAGCTGTCTGCAGGCATCACCTCAGCTAGGCTAATTCGCCAATTCGAATTAGCTGGAAGTTGTGCGGAGTCAGGCACTGCCAAGATGCCGATGGCCGGGAGCCGCCCACTGAGCTCCAAAACGGCTCTTCAGAAACTAATGGGTGACGTCACGGACGTCACCCATATGGTCACCCATATTTTATACAGTCTATGGTGCGTTGTACATCGCCAATAGATATTTTACAACAACGTCAAAGTGTTATAGGCTGCATTATTACTTTAAGCTAGGTTAGCTGTATCCTGCAACTGAGGCTTCACACGCAGTCAGTGATCCACAATATCTTTGTGACACGGCTCTGCAACCATGTCACAAAGTCGCGTTGATGTTGCAGACACTGGGCATGTGTAGGCCTTTAGACGCCACTCTGATGGCTCCGGAGCCGAGGAGTAAGACAGGACATAATAGCTATAGCAATGGAAAGCCTTTTAACTGGTGTACCTAAGCTGCTGTAGATCTCTCGTGTCAAATTGAATGGCGAGGAAGAGGAGGTCTTGGCAAAGAACTTGAGTACCTTATCCTGCAAAGAGTGGAAGAGGGACAAAGTAAAGACTCCACAGACATAACCAAGGTTATGCCCGATTATGATTAAGTATGTAAATGTGACACAAAAGATCTTCTCATCAATAGTTACATTCAATATGTTTTCACATACTTGACCACGGTAACCTATTTAAAAATTACTGTTACTGATTCAAACCGACAACAAAAACTGGTAGATAGTAGTTGAATCTGGACACTTCTCAGGACTCTGGGCTTAACCTAGTGCCAAAAGCATGACAATGTTTATGACCCCTGGAACAGTGAATAGCTCATGTGTGATCAGTGTAGCACTATTATCTTCTTATCTTTCACACACCATTTATCATGTTTATTGCATGTTTATTGATGAGCTTTCTGAATGTAACCAATCACAACCTGTTTTCCTTAAGCCGCCCTTCACGATACCACACTGATAAGCAATGTTTGTGTATTCCTGCTAAATGGCAGAAGACACGTGCGGTCACAAGTATCGGTCAGCGCTGCATGCTTAACACATGTACTTGTCTTTCCGTACACAGTTGCCTAGAGATACAAATGCATTTGTTTGTCACCATCCCTGCTGTATGATAACAGATTACTCTTTAAAATACTCAAAATCTGTCAAAGTCAATCTGTCAGAGTCAAAGTCAGTATATAGTATAAAATATGAAATAGAATAGCACAACATATCAAATATATGATATACAGTAAAAAGAAAAAAGGATGTGCCATTTGTAATGCAACACAAAGGAACAAGGCTCTGTCCCCACCGGTTGGGCAACGTTCTTGTTAGTGTCAGACAACAAGACAGACAACAAGCAGACAACAACAAACAGCTCCACAGAGTAGAGACTCACACTCAGGTCAGGGTCGGGGTCGTCCAGCACAGCAGAGAGGCTGGTGCGCAGGCTGCTCCAGCTCTCACAGCTCAGCACGTCAGACGGAGGGGCGCAGCACAGCTTCTGCAGGGCCTCCCAACGCACCTGGCATTCAGGACAACAACACACCAGTCTGTCTGGGCTGGTGGTTCCCCACTCACAACCACATGCAATGTGTGGAAGTACGTGTGTGGACGTACGAAGCACTCAACACATTTTGCACAGTTAAGCAATATAACAATGTTAATGATATCACTAAATATCAATTAATAATAAAAAAATTTTTTCGAAATATTTGTTTTTACCTCTTTGGGTTGGCCAGAGTGAAGTTGTTCAGCCAAGGCTTGAAGCTGCTCTTGTTTAATGAATGCATAACTCTGACAAGGAAACAGATAAGATACATGTATAGTACATAGTTATAGTAACTATCAAATGCTACATGGAAAATCTATTTAAAAAAAAGCCATAAATAATAAATAAATAACTATATGAAGACCAGCATTGTGCAAGCGTGTTATCAAGCAAGTCATATGATTTGTCCTTCATTTAACCATAAATCAATGAATGATTTGTTCTTCACTTAGCCCTAAATCATTGAATGCATCCAGAGAAAGTACAGGTGGGTCAGGTGGTGCTAGATAGCAATACAAAAATGCAACCATTGTCAACACTTAATACTTGATTCTATTCATTATGGTTTGGGTAAAAAGTGAAAAGAGTTTAATTAATTCAGTCTGACTACACTGTATCTTCCAGGAGAGGCAGCTGGCGGTGGGCCAATGGAAAACAAGCAGGGAACATATTCCTGTATACCTTAATTCATTGGATGTGAATGTTGTATCGAAGGCGGGTTACCGCTGTCGAACTCAAGGAGGAGTACACAAGAGTCTCTACACTTTAGCTACACACAATATAGAATACGTGACTTTATAATAAGTGACTTTGAATATGAACACCGAACACTGATGTTGAACAGAGAAATAGGAATCAGAATAGGATCTGATTGCAACCACATTTCGGATTGGAACCTTAAAGGTGCTGTAGGTAAGATTCGAGAGTTGTAAAGAATGAGCATAAAAGAGCAAAAGAGAGAAAGATTTTGAAACTAATAAACCAAAGAAAACGTCCCCTCCAACCCTGCTCCCTCCCTCCTGATAGCCGAGCCAATCAGGGAAGAGATGCCTGAGCGGTCTGAAATCTAAATTGGCTATTAAGGCCCTGACACACCAAGCCCACGGTCGGCCGTCAGGAAACCTCGGCCGTTGGCCAGCGTCGGTGTCCCTAGTTTTTGCGGTGTGTCCCGCACCGCCGGCTCGAGTCGGCGGCTTTTCGACTGATTCAACTGTCGGCGGCAGAGACATCGGAGCCGGTCGGCGATAGAGCTCACTCCGATTGGCCTGAGAAGAGAAACGGAAGTGACGAAAGCAAACAATCGAGGAAGAAGTCATGAAGTATGGAGAGGTATTTCCACTCGCGCAGGTGCAGAGCGTACGTGGTAGTTGGCCATCGGCTGTAGTCTTTGACGTCAGTTTGGTGTGTCAGGGCCTTTACAGAGGCAGGCACAGTCAACTAGAAACAGATCTATATTCTCACAGCATATTTCACTCAGTAGCTGATAACCCTAACCCTGCTAGGCCATTTCTAACAATTTGCACTCAAATAACAGCTCTTAAATCTTACCTACTGCACCTTTACTTGGAGTATGATCTTATTGTGATTTATTCAGCTTATGTAAAATAATGTGCATGTAAACAACTCATGAGTTATGGCGGGTTTTCATTTACTCACATGGTTGAAGGAAGAGTCACTGTCTGAACAGTTGTCATTGTAATGGCTCTCAGATTGTCCATGGAGATTTTCCCTGTCCATTTCTTCTTTCCTGAGCTGGTCCTCCTCAAATTTATTGATGAGAGACTCCACAACCATACTCATGGTGTTCTTTAGAGTCTGCATCATCTGTTTGTATCTGGTAATAATGAAATGTTATTGTTATTGTGTAACTATAGGTTTATTAGGATGTACAATGTGTTGTGCGTTGTGTGGTGTTAAGGTGGAGATTTAAGTGCATCTACTTCTGTGTCAGAATCAAGTCCAAATAAATTGCAAACCCTTATGGAATATATCTATATAGCAGCATTAATTATATTCTACTAATAAAAGTCCATCCATTTAAAGAAAATTTGCTTAAATACTCTAGTTAACTTATCTAGCTAAAGACTAACCTACAATAGAAGTAAACATTCAATGTAATTGCTAAAGTGTAATTGTGCTAAAGTTCTCTACAGGCAAACGTGATTTGCTTGCTAAAGTGTCATGCGAACACCACACTGTTCTCACTCAGCTGAGTCTCTGGTCCGTCTGGTGACACCATGGATGTCATGAGCGGAGCCCACAGCGTCTCCTCCAGTACCGTGCTCCGTCTCTGCCTCCACCACCACACCCAAAGACCTGTCTACATGCTGACGGAGGTATCTGACAAACTCATAACTAGCAGGGAACAAGAAGCATAGTCATGCAATAGTCATTGATATTATAGGCCCTAATATTAATATTGTGAGATCTTAAGACTACATTTGTGATCATAGAGGATATATGGCAAAGGCATCACATTTTCTGAACTAATTATATGGTTGTAACTGAGATTCTTAAAAATGAATAATTCACAATAGTTATGCTAAAAAATAGACATGTACCTCCATAATATGATTTTGTTAAAAAATGCCTACTGTAAGGAACAGCACAACGTGGCTGTAGGATGCATCTAATACATGGTATGCATGGTTATTTGGTCTATCACAATATGCCTACTCTTAACAAGAGCAGTCACTGTGTTTACTGTACTTACTTGTGAAAGTTTTTGTCAGTCTCCTCCAGGTGAAGCAGGATCTCTTCAGCACATTCAATGGATGGAGCACCGGATATTCTGTCCTTTGTGCTTTTCAGGAGCTGCCTGAGCAAATACTGCAACTCAGCCTCGTCCTCGGTGGAGAAGTGAGACATGGTCCTGTGCTGGTCCTTGACATGTGAGAAGAGTGACAAGTGAGACATGGTAGGCCGACTACTCCTTGACAAGTGAGAAGAGTGACTAGTGAGACATGGTAGGCCTACCGGTCCTTGACAAGTGAGAAGAGTGACAAGTGAGACATGGTAGGCCGACTGCTCCTTGACAAGTGAGAAGAGTGAACACGACTCATGGAAACAATATAGAAAACACATTCAGCTATCTCTTCTAGCCACATGTGTGACTCCACCAACCTTAGCACAGACCTTTCTATGACAGCGATAATACGGCGATGGGGGCTATATCTCTGGTTTAAACAATAATGTCAAATACACAAGAGCAAAACACAGGAGTAAGCGCACTTGTTTCAGACCTTCAGACAAGGTTTAGTTAAGGTGATGTGATCAGGGATGCGTTACATTTAAAGCAGGTTATCAACAACCACTGTTTGCTAACTTGCTAAGATATGCAGGCAAAGCAGAAGAGAAATGAAAACAACGGTGCGTTTCATACCTCTATCTAGAAAGCAAAACAGCAATACCTAAATCATTATTATAGCGGTCATTCGCATTTTGAGAGATATCCTTTATAGCGGAGAGATGTTGTCCGACTTTATATTGACAGCTCCATCTCCATGGAAACACACGGTCAGTTCTCGCGGTGCATTGTGGGTGATACAGTTCCCGCGTTGCATTGTGGGCTGTACCAAATATTATTAAATATTTAAAGTAGAACAAAATAGAAAGTAAACGACGAGGTTCATATAGAATGTATGTATGTAATCTTTTATTTGTGTTTTTATTTGTATCGGAGTTCATTATTATTATATTATACGTTCTTATGATTGTGACGTTGTACCAACTTGTCACGTGATTGTTTTGTGGTTGTAGTTCTTCCTGGAGGTCACATGGTCCCTGTGTAGTCCGCCTTTGGTGTACTCCACTTTATTTAATATTCCTTCCATTTGTTTTGAATCACAGAAACCATAACTTGGCCATAACTCGTTCTCCGTTTGTAGCGTCATTTGTGTAGTCAACCGTAAGGCTTCATGTGTGCAGTTGGTGCTTAGAAAGCTAACTTGCTGCGTATCTCGTGTGTTAAGCTGCGCAACAACAGACATGGCAGCAGTGGACAGTTTTGCACTTTTATACCGACAAGTTGCACGGTCATGCAACACCTACGTTGAAACATTGGCACTAGTCGGGGCTCTTTACACGGCGAGCAAGACATGCATCTTAATACTCAAGTGCTGCACTGTAGTCAGGGTGCATCTCCTCCCTCGACTGATGCCCACCAGGAAGACATTGGCTCAACGTTTTGGTGGATGGGCAGTCATAAACGGTGAGGAACTTCTGGATCGCAACCACCAATGACAGTTATTACACACGAGGCTTATGCAAAGTACTGTTTGCTGTGTATGACCACTTGGGCCATCGTGTGTAATTCCTTCCATTGTTATTGTATTTTTGTATGGCTTTGATGCCTTTCTGCATTCCTTTGGCCCCAGGTGCATCGGATGACACGGCACACGCCTATGCGGAGGAACTTGCCAGGCAGGGCATAAACATCATCTTTGTGAGCTACGATCACACCATGAACACAGACAAGTCAAGAGCTCTCTCCCAAAGCTATGGAGTGGAAGCTACTGTGATTGAAGCTGACTGGGCTCTGGGCGAAGCAGCCGTCAAGCCCCTCAAAGATGCTCTGAGGGATAAAGACGTCGGCATCTTGGTGAACTGTGTGTCCGAGTCCCCGCCCCCCCCTGTATGTTCGAGCCACCTGACCGAAGTGTCCGAGCAGGGCCTGCTAGAGCTGCTGAATAGGACCGTGGTCGCTGCTACACTGATGACCAGACTGGTGCTGCCCAGGATGGTGCAGCAGAGACGGGGAGCGGTGGTCAGTCTATGTTCTCGTGCAGGCAGTCGGTCCTCCGCAGGAAGAGCGGCGCTGTTCGCCTCAGAAGTGAGTTAACAGCGTGACAAAGAAAATATGTTTCTTTTCTGTATACACGTCAGAATCACATCCATAGCCCCCAAAAAGCTTAAAAATCATTATTTTCTGTCCCCACTTTTAATCGATTAGTATATTATGCATTTTATCTATTAAAAGGTTTACACACACAACACCATACATGCTTCCCTGTAAATATAACCCCTTTTCCCTCTGTTTATCCGACCTGTATAGGGATTCCTAGAGAATTTCTCACAAGCTCTTCACCTTGAATATGGCTACCAGGGGATTTTCATCCAAACGTTGACTCCGTTCCAGGTAGTCACATTCACCGCTATCTAATCTCTGCCCAAGATAAGACCGTAAAGATGACACAAAACCATGTCAAAATGTTTTTTTTTAATCAGCTTGTGGTGGAAAAGTAGTTCCAATAGCACCATGGTGCCTGCGTCCTTACTAACCACCATGTCATTGTACTTTGCACATGGCTGACTGCCACGTGGCGGACAACAGTAGGTCCTGCGGTGAGTATGCGTTCATGACTTGTATCCCTATCTCAGGTGTCGTCAAGCGGAAGAGCAGCGCCTTCGCTATTGACCGTAAGGGGCTGGCTGGTCCCTAAACCGGAGGTGTTCGCCCGACATGCCGTCTCCACCCTGGGTGTGGCTCACCACACCACGGGCTACTGGCTCCATACACTGCAGGTGGGCAGCAGAGAGAGCACTCTAGTGACATGATGTGGTCTGCATCAGTGGAGATGAACCATCTTAATCTATGCAAAGAACAACCATTTCACATATCACTATGTGTGATCAGAGTATTATAACCTAGTGGACGAATGGGATGACCAGAGGCCTCAGTTTAACTTTAATGCACCTCATTTCGTCCGTCTCTCCGTTGTTTATTGAATTCTATGTTTTGTTCTTTTTCAGCATGGATTCATGAGTTACATCCCAGGGTGGATTTGGTTGCTGGGATCCCAGTGCTGCTGAGTTCTTCAAGACCTTTTACTATTTCGCTTTTGCCATCCATCCTTCTTCCTGAGTGAACATTGAATATGCAATGTTCAGATAAAAATAATTTTGTGTAATGGGGAACTATTAACGGCTAACTTCATTAGCCCGGTTGACAATGTATGTTATTGGTTGAATAATAGATGTGACCATTTTCTGCAGTGTGTGGATGTGACCCCACTATCCTCCATATACTCCTACTATGTAGAGACCTGGAGTGAAAGTAACCCTCTTTAAATATGTACTCATTTGAACATAACAATACAGCCATTCAGCCATTCCTTTGTGGGTTCCAATGTATCCGTTTTAGTAGTAGTAGTCTGAGTATATAGCACGCTCACTATTTACATATTGCACCACAGCTCAAGTAAGACAATATATAAACAGTTCTTTGGATATCAGCACGCCCCAAGGTGTCTTGGCCTCCAAGTGGGACTTGAGATAGCATTCAGATATTTTACAGACATGCTGGTAGGTCACATACCTTGAAATACAATATTTACACTCAATGCCTCTGTGTGGGTCTGAAGCATAAGTTTTAGCAATATACATACATATACACTTCAAAATAAAAATTGAATTGGATGGTTTATTGTCTGAGAATATGATGTGTAACACCTATACACATAAGCATTGTATGTGCATGCATGTCTGTGTGTATATACTTTTTTTTGGGGAATAATAACTAATAATAACTTCCATCTTTTGATAGTCAAACATTTAAAACTAAAATAAAACAACAACTAATGATTGACTATCATAGTGCTTTACAGCCCTGCAGGACCTTCTGCTTTGTCTTAAGGAAATTGTCAACCAATGCTTGGGATGCTGGGACAGACACCAGGTCTTGGGCCAGTGGTTGACTTTCAGTGGTTGACCCAAAAGTTGAGTTTTCTTGTGTGGAAATTTTAACAAGATAACGAAAAATGGTTAATATTTACCTTCCGTTTGTATAGTATTTCTATTTCCTTTTACAGTCCTGTGTTTCCGTTTCACATTTTTTTATGCAAGCTCAGTTTCAGTTTTTATTTCAGTTAATGGATTGCTTTTTCTATCAGATTTTGTTGATTTCAGTTTCAGTTTCAGTTAACTCCAATACCACTGGAAAGAAGATACTTTTCATAGCCCTTGCTGTTTGGAGTTGTTTCCTCAATGAGATGTGGGGGCTGCTGAACCCGTGACTCGAGCCATAGCTGCTACTGTCGTGGTCGATCCTGTGGCCCTCAGCTGCGTACAGCCAGAGAGTGTTTGGGAACCTCAGACCTGTGAACCACAGATTGAGGCTCAGATGCCTGAATGGCTTGGGCCAAAAGGTCAGACGAGGCCTCGGAGAAACGGAGCCCTATCACGACCCTGTAATCATTCTGTGTGCATGTGGGTGGACATGTTGCACTTGGTATGAATAGTTTGATCTGAATCTTGTGTAGGACGGGGAAGGGTGCACAAGGTGTTCATGGAATGAAACCCAACCAACTCAAATAGATGAAATACAAAAGGGTATTTTGTTTGCAAAAAGCAGGTGCAGCACCTTACAGCAATACCCCAACATGTTGAAAAACTAAAATACACACTATAGCATCACTGAAGTCCCTGGAGAAATTAAACAAAATGTGTTATGTTTGTTTTTGTTATTATTATTTTTTGCAAAAGCAAGTTGTAATAAACCATTTCAATGTTTTCTTTAACATTGAGAACACTCAGAGGCAGAGAGAGGCAACGCTGATACACAGAGAGGTGTTGAATATTAGACTATACACATGAACACAGAGATGTGGGCCTTGAGAAATACCTGGTTATAATGTCAAATGGTTTTGTTTGGACCTCTTGTGGCTGTTGTGGTCATACTCTGGGTCTCTGGGATTGTTATTCCATGTAGAAGGACAGAGATGGTGTCCTTCCAGATAAGATGGGGCTTGACTTGAAGGCTAGACTTCAGAAGGTCTTCTTCATACTGTTTCTCTAGCTCTCCGAAGGTACTACTCCTTACAGACACTTTTTTTTCCCCTCTAACTGGTGATTCATTGGTAAGTTGACAATAATATATAAATACGTCTATATGAATAATTCCCAACTGAGTTCGACTCGTAAAACAGTTGAGTACAAGGCTACCGCACCTCGTCGGTCAGAAATGAACTATTTATGAGATGCTGATATTCCAAAGATACTAACCCTCATACAAACTTTGTCTTGATCCAGCCTTTGTAATGCCATTTAGAGCATACAGAACAGAAGTGTCCTCCAAGACATATATTCCTAATAATTGTATTTAATTATTCATTCATGTGTTATTTTGTATGTAGTTGATATTTATATATTGTATCCTAAGTTCTTTACTAAGGCATGTATTTGCACCATCCATCCCGTTCTCATTATTTTGTCATTCAATTTGTTGCATCCATGGTCTATAGATAAATCACATGCAGATGCCTGATTACATGATCACTTTCACAACCAGACATTTCCCCTACAGGTTTAAGTGTATATAACATACAAACTGTGTCTTATGTTGTTTGTATGAAACAAGGTCACCTCCTTGGTTCCCAACAGATAGCCGCTGGTGTATTATGGCGATGTCTGAAAGCACTGTGCTCAGTGTGCTCAGTGTAACTGATAGAGAGCATCTTCAGCACCAGCCTCACTGCATGGCTGGAGGAGCTGCAGTTATTTAGCTTGTTGCATTGTAATCATTTCATACAATCCTACATCCTATGGCTGGTTTTTGTAGTACATTTTCACATATACATTTTTATATTTCCATTACATTTGATGTTATTATGGGCAATCTATTCTATTATATTCTATTATCTATTATAACGTTTTCTTCCTAATAAACAAATCTACTAACCTTTATCACAACAACCAACAAATAAACAATAAAGTCTCTCATATCCTCATGCCTTTGCGGACACAGTTTCTATGCATTGCAAAAGTGACTGGATGTTTGGGTTGCCATGACAGCAGCAATAACCTTTTTGGTGTGATGTCATCAGGCAGTCCAACTGGCGGTGGCGGCCATGGGTGAATGGGACCTGCTAAGTCGCCTGCTGGACAAGGTCCAGAGCCACTCCACTGTCATCGGCAAGGTCTGGCTCACAGTGCTCTTCGTCTTCCGCATCCTCGTGCTGAGCACCGCTACAGAGAAGGTCTCTACATGCACTGTCCAGACACACACACACACACACACACACACACACACACACACACACACATGTGTGCACACACACGCGCACGTACACACACACGTGTGCACACACACACACACGCATGCACACACACACACACACACACACACACACATGTGCACACGCATGTGTGAACACAATTCTTCTTTATTAATCAATCAATTTTCTTAAAAGTAGACACAGTAGAAATATCCTTTAACACCGGCATCATTACATTGAAAAGCGGGAGCAGCTGAACACAGCAGGGCTTCCTGCTGTAAAGTGACCTGTCATCTCACTGCTGACAACACTGCAACAAAACCCACTAAGTAGGGAAAACACACTAAGAAAATGGTGAGGAGTGCATGAGAGTTGCAGGAAATATGTACACCCTTATGGTGCAAGACGCCCTGTGCTGATCCCTCTACACCCACTTACAATTACCACACTTTAAAAAGTAGTTTAATAAGTAGGCTCCATGCTCAGCCAGGACGATTAACAATGTACACAACTAGAAACAATTTCACCCACCTAAAATGCGCGCAACCGATCCACATAATCCATACAAAACAATATCTCACTCTGAGCAGAGCAGCTAAGTTCCAGCTGTCTACCAAAGCAGGCAAACCGAAACCAAATAAATGCAAAACAAACTAATGGCTACACTGCACCTAACGGCAGCTAAGGCAACACAAATAAAGGCAAGGCAGCAGTAGCCGTGTTAAGTCTGGGCTGTCCGTGTTCTCTCAACCTGTGAAGCAGCAGGGAATAGCTCTACCAACGGCAACCTCCGAGCCCAGCGTCCCAACACGTCACACCAGAGGCACAGACACACGCACACACAGGACCAGTGCCGAAAATCGGACCGTGGCCCTGGACCCAGAAGCTGACAGAAGAGGAAGAGGAAGAGCTACTGCAACCTATTTATCCCTCGCACAGGACACAGGAACAGCAGCCTTACATACCACACCCCTGTCACCAGCCGCTTACAATATCATATATCATTTCATATAATAACACAGTATAATCCAATATAACATCATATAATATCATGTAACATCATATAACATATCATGTTCATCATATTCCCAAATGTCCCATCTGGCATTACTAAAGTACCATGGTATGTGATATATCATATCTATCCATCTCTAGGTGTGGGGTGATGAGCAGGCGGACTTTGTGTGCAACACCAACCAGCCGGGGTGTGAGAACGTCTGCTACGACGTCGCCTTCCCCATTTCTCATGTCCGCTTCTGGGTGCTGCAGATCATCTCCGTGGCCACACCCACGCTGGTCTACCTGGGCCACGTTCTGCATGTCATTCACATGGAGAGAAAGGTGAGTCATGAGAGCAACAGTCGCTCCTTTGAGTTGAACACGTTGGTTTTCCCAAGTATGGAACACTTTAGGTTCATTCTAAAGAGAAATAGAATGGGAATCCCTTCACAAGGGAGGTTCTAACGCTTAGCAGGGCTTAATGTAGCTAAACATACAGCTACAACCCCTACATTTTGCAGATTAACTTTACCATGAGTATTTACAATGGGCTAAAACACAAAAAAATGATTCAAAGAAGAAATGCAACAAACTGTGCTGTATATCAACCTCTGTTAAGCAGTTTATTAAGCAGGAAAAATAGAGC
The DNA here is from genome assembly GCA_900303205.1 of Mora moro. Taxonomy (NCBI): domain Eukaryota; kingdom Metazoa; phylum Chordata; class Actinopteri; order Gadiformes; family Moridae; genus Mora; species Mora moro. Next base: position 13,864 of record OMNR01100411.1, read on the forward strand.
TTAACAAGCATAAAATGCATTTCTCTTTAATGTGCACATAATGCACATTGTTAGTACTCATGATACTCAGTACTCAAACTTCATCTGTGCAACATGTAGGGGTTCTAGCTGTATGGCCATTTAAAATTTGGACCTCCAACCTCCCTTGTGAAGGGATTTCTAGTCCACTTGGTTTCTTTGGGGGTTGTAGCTGTGTGTTTAGGTACATTAGTAAGTAAGTCAAGTTTATTTAGTATTAGTACAGTAGTACAGAGCAATGGTCACAAAGTGCTTCACAAGAGTGCTTTAAAAATGACCAAAAATGACAAAGACGCAAACAATAAAACAATAAATACATAAGCAACAACAGGCCCCAGAAACATACAATTACAAACACTATACAGCATGGGGTAAAGCAAAGGCCTGTTTGAAGAAATACATTTTCAGCTTCTTTTTAAAAGCAGCAACAGAGGCAGCTGATCATATGATAGCAAGAGCACAGTCCCCTTTTTTTTGTCGTTGAGTGCAGGGAACAACCAGTAAGCCCTGGTCAACCAGTAAGCTACTGGTCAACCAGTAAGCCCTAGTAAGCCGTGGTCAACCAGTAAGCTACTGGTCAACCAGTAAGCCCTGGTCAACCAGTAAGCTACTGGTCAACCAGTAAGCCCTAGTAAGCCCTGGTCAACCAGTAAGCTACTGGTCAACCAGTAAGCCCTGGGCAACCAGTAAGCCCTGGTCAACCAGTAAGCTCCTGGTGATATACGGATGGAGCAGATCACAGATGTATACAGGTGACCATGCAAGGCTCTATATGTAAAAACCAGTACCTTAAAAGAACCGTGAAAGAAACAAAAGAAATGTATGTGTCAATGATTTTACACAGAAAGTGT
>OMNR01100453.1:3966-18966 GCA_900303205.1 Mora moro
CAAAGAAAAGATTATGCATGTGTGTACTATGGTTCGTTTGGTTATGTAAGAGATCTGCATTGTCAGAATGTGCATAGATAATAAACAAAGTCCTTAAATATCTTATGCAGGCATCCTAGCAGTGGAAATATTTTGCTATTACCCTGCAATTTGGAATGCTGGAAGACCTGCTCTATTCATATCTTTATTTACCTCAGAAATATATTGCTGTCTCTTTCAAACAAATGTACTTGTAAGTCGCTTTGGATAAAAGCGTCTGCTAAATGCCCTAAATGTAAAAAGAATGTAAATGTAAATACATGCTAGGGCATTATAATGGCCTAACTAGTCTCACCTATTAAAGCTATCATGATAATTTTTTTTTTTTACTTCTTTTTTTTAACCTTTTTATGTCCAATTACATATGTACATTTTGACAACATAGATCTCTTTCCTAACAAAATTAACAATACACAGATGCATGATCTTTTTTTATTTTTATTTTGTTCTCATTTCACGAGGATTACAATGTCTGCGGCAGCTACAGAAGATGGCACAGACCTTCTCTCTGTGTGCAGCAGGCTGACGACAGACAGGATGGACCACGCCCTTTGCATCTGGATCGATTTTGATCATGTAGGTTCCTGGCAGGGTTCCTGTCGTGCATATTAATTCTGGAAAATCGTCCAGTCTGAGTGGTACACTCTGTGTTAAAGCGTCACCTGTACTACTTGGTCTCTTTTCTTCAGTAGTATTCTTTATTGAATTAAGACTATTAGTATTATTAGGCCTACAGCCTCAGCTGTATTTCCATGTATTTCCATATGAGCACATTATCTTGTAACCTGACGCACCAGATAGTTTGTTACACGCCAGGTAGTTGCAGTGATGGGAACTCTTGCATTTTGCCAGGGATCTAACGCCATAGTGCGTGCATTTGTGTGTGTGTGTGTGTGTGTGTGTGTGTGTGTTTGTGTATACATTAGGGGAGTCTATAGTAAGCCATAGACTACATAGATAGCAGACCTGCCTGGTGTGAAGATGCTGAAGAAGATTGTGTTTTCACCTTCATCCTGTTCTCACCCTCCTCCCTGCCAGATGTCTGTCCCTAACCCCCACTGTTCTTGATGAGTTGCCTATAAAAGTATAATGTTTTAATAGTTAAAAGTATAAGTAGTTCATAATAGGTTATAGCCTATTATGAACTATTGTCACAGTTATACATTTGTGGAGGAAAAAAAACAGCCATGCAAGGTTGTCAAATGTTAATCCTCTTTTAGACTTTGTCTCTGCTTCCATTGCTCAATAAAAACATGTGTGATCAGGACCAATATTTATATAGCTTGCCGGGAATTTGTGTGTGCATGTGCATACACGTGTGTGTGTGTGTGTGTGTGTGTGTGTGTGTGTGTGTGTGTGTGTGCACGAACTTCATCTGCATCTGCATCATCTCCAAAATCTTGCTCTGCCCACCTTCTCCAACAAATTGGCTATTCTGGGCATCGGGTAGGGATCAAATTTGGACACAGTTAAAAAACCTATGTAACCAAAGTCTATGCAGAACCTTAATATTCCATCCTTCTTTAGCACTAGGACCACTGGACTGCACCATTCGCTCTGTGAGGCTTTGATAATCCCCAATTCCAACATGAGCTGGAGGTCTTTAAACTGGATACCAACCTCTCACAAATCCTGTAGCATCTCTGCCTTGCAGGAACAACCTCCTTGAGTTGTATCCTGTGTTCCACCCTGGTAGAGAAACCTGATGTCTTGTTGATTTGTGTGTATTAGGGGAGTATAGAGTAGGACAGAATAAAAAGGGTCATTGAGAGCCACAGAACGAAACAATTTTGGGTTCATAGGCCCTTTAAAATAATTATGTGTCGCTGGACTCGGCCCACAAACAGTATGGAAACTTGACTTTGCTACCAGGTCGTTCTAGAATTGATGGTATGCAACGCAAAACAGTCAGCTCTATAAAGAGCTATTGTAAAGCTTTTTGTAAACAAAAAAATGTATGAAGACAAGTCTACAAATTGTAAACGTGTGTTGAGCTTCAAAGTAGCTAATTAAGTTGAACTGTGTTATATTATAGTGTACATAATTTACAACAGCAACACATTGTGTGTTTATTTAAACAACCAACTTGGCATCCATAAGTGTCACAAGAGAGACTGGAAATCGAGTCTAGGTGGCCATTAACCATACATTGGTGAGGATCGAGGGCCCTCTGGTGGCAGAATTGTATGCTGCCCCATGGACAGAAGACCTCAATTGAAATGCAAATCAAATTCCCATGAGAGTTTTTATTTTTTATCATTGAGATCCAACATCTATTTTACAAGAGAGACCTGGCCAAGACAGAAGAAGCATACAGTACAACAAAACATACAGTAAACAACATACAAGAAACATTATTTTACACATTTATTCAGGCAAAGAAGAAGCAAGACCTATGAGGCCAGACCGTTACATTGACCTGCATCAGTTCAGCCATAGCTTTGATTTGTGTCAGAGTGATAAGCTCCCTCAGTCTCATCTTGTTTTGAAGCTCATTCTATCATGAGGGGCCTGTAGATGGGATGGCTTTCTTGCCAAACTATGTCCCCACTTTAGGGATAGTCAGAACAATCATTAAATGGTAGTCCATAAGTGTCATTAGACTGTTGTCTAAAAAGGGTGCATAAGTAATGAGGGAGCTGTCCCTAAACGGCCTTATAAATAAAAATGTGCCAGTGAGATAACCTCTTAAGTCCTAATGAAGGCCAGCCCACTCTTGCATTGAGAGTACAGCGATGTGTTGGGCTTTGGAGTTGGTAATGTACTTCAACACACCATGGTATACCGTGTCCAGCATATGCATGCAGGCCACTTGGGCAGACTATTACAAAACGTCACCATAATCTAGCAGAGGCAAAAAGATTGACAGGACAAGTGTCTTCCTTGCTAAAAATTAAAACCCAAGCTTAGGCCTATAAGCTTTCTGACAAGTCCATCAATATGGGGTATTGAATATTGAATGTCAGACGCTCATTCAACAGAAAACACAGGAATTTGTAATTTGCTACTATTCTGGGTGTTGACTATGAACAGGAAGGACTGAGGTCTTCAATGTGCAATGGGTCTTCTATTATATGTGCACTATGTGCACATATAATACATACATACATACATACATACATATATACATATATATATATATATATATACATACATACATACATACATACATACATACGTACATACATACATACATACATACATACATACATACACACACAGAATGGTACACAGTGTGATAGTCTTTTATTCACCCTAAAGGTGCATGATGTCCTCATCATGAAAATATGGATATAGTCCAGTGAAAGGCAATATGAGTATTATGTCACAAGTTCTCGAATCATGTCGGCCTATTGCCTTTGTTTTCTCATCTCACGTGTTACTGGACGAACCTCCAGAAAGTTGCTTTAAAATATGTTACATAAGCAATGGTAAATACCAAACATTTTCACCTATTGCTGTCCTACTTAACGTTTTTGTTATCGTCATAAGAGAAACAGCAAAGCGGTATGAGCGTTTACCGCCCACCCTTCTGCTCCATCTTTCTTTGCCCAAATTTCATTCATAAAATGCAGCAGTGTTGCGTCACATCACTCCACTACATTCACTCAAGTTGCTAGGCAACTAGTGCCAGCGAGAGGAAGAAGGTGAATGTCTGCTATTTATTTATTTATTTATTTGTTATTTATTTATTTATTTATTTAGTTCATTAAAGGAGAGCTCAATCAATCCACCTGTTAACCATTTGCATTCGTTTATACGGCCAGTTCTGCCTTTTCTCTCCCACATTTTAGGCTACAACCTGCTCTGATGCAGCCAAACCTGAAAGACGCAAGAAAAGTCGCTATTTACAGTGTCTATCTACATTTACGCACGCGTTTTGTTTCTAGGCCTACATCATTACATGGCAGGCACGGCTCCCTTGCAGCAGAGATTAGGGTGTCCCGCACATGCAAGGTATTGTGGTATTCCAGGGACGTATCGGGCAAAATAAAACCTATTTCCGTGCTACTCTGACAATTTGTCCACTCACTCTCCCACACAGGCATACTTTGTGTGCGCTCACCGCGTTGAGCTCTATTTGATATTCTTATAATAACGCGACAGGGTGCATTCAATTCTGGACCAGGACTCCTAAAAATAACTGCTTGACGTCACCCTCCAGAGCTTGTGTCAGTCACGAATGTGGGAGTAATCGAGGTAACGTCTTTCAACGGCTGACAGCCAATAGCGACTCTCATATCAGAGCGATATCCCTTCACTCGCGCCGAGCGGACGGAGGGGGGAGCGGGCGCGTATGTTGTCTGGAGTAAAATAGCCCAAATTCCTGGCGATTGTCCGCCACACACTAAAAAAAACACCTTTCGAGGAATCACCAAGCCGAAATGCTTCATTTCTCTTCGTCAATCGTTCCGCATTCGACCGAATAGGCGGGCACGCTTACGGGAGTCCAGTCGTTTTTCCTCATCGTGGAAATCAATGGGCAATTGTGATTTCAACGAATTGTAATCGCTGGACCCGCTGAGATTTCATTTCGTAGTTGAGGTTGGGAATGAAGAGGGCCCATCTCACCATTGGGAACGTTGCCCCCACGGCCAATTGGGGAGCCGGGGGTCCTCCGCGGCACCAGCGACAGCAGAGCACGAGAGACGAAAACTGGACCAACGTGAGACCGTACGAAACCAGGACGGCCCGGGAGTCCAGTCGGCGCTCAGTAGACAAGATACAGGGACGTTTATGATTGCAATGTCGGATCATTCTGCGTGATCCAGCGAGAAAAATCGAGCTCGAAGTTGGAACACCAGCCGTCTAATAAAGACAGAAACGGTAACACTGACGTTTCAGACTTTCAAGGATACTCTTAATAGGAAAATCTCGTGGAGCCTGGGCAAGGTCCAGGGGTGCTAGGGGTGTAGGCAGCCAGTTGAATCATGGGCAACGCGCCCACGATCAGGAAAGGCAACGAAATGGAAAGCGGTGGGTATCATACAACCAAATGCCATTGAATATGGGCCAATGCATGTTTTGCAATATATTCGGTGAGTGCCGTTGTCTTGTCCTTAAATGTGTGCTCCCGCATTTGCGTAAAGTAGGTTCTCTATCACGGACTGAATAAGCCGTTGCCTATTCTAAAAAGCCATGTTGCCAGTTTGCTTACCATTACGATACGCACCCAAAACAGCTAGGCCTATAGTTTGAACGAAACATTGTTATAGGCCTGCCTGGAGTGTAGGCCTACAAGACCAATTAATTGATCCACGTTCCGAAATTGAATCACGTGTGTGTCCAACTATAGAGACGCCTGTTTTACACTTATCTGCACTAACAAAAAACATGTAACCTTCCTGCCCGTTGTAGCATATATAGTTTGACTACCTTTTCCTAACTTTTAAAGAAATTCCTCCTTAAGAACTCTCAAGTTTGACAGTTTACTTTGAATTTGTGATCTTCTTAGTTTCATTACATGTTTATTTTACTAAGATGTAGACCCTTGTTGTTACAGTTATAGGGCTATTATTCTGCTGGGCTCTTTTTTTAGGTCACTTCTAGAAAGGTGTGGTGCTCTAGGAGAAATACCATGTGAGCTATATTTTAAAGTCATTCACTGTTTTTTAATTCATGTCAGTAGTTAAAAACGTACAAGGTGGAGTCAGATACAAAAGCCAGAACAGGCTGATTTGGAAGATGGCCCCCTCATGCTCACTTAAACTCATGCACAACCCCACACACAGTCACAAACTCTAGCCCACTCTCACCCACTGAATTTAAATTGGGTCATTTTATTTAAAGTTAAAATCTGTAGTATTTAGCCAATTGAATTTGCACAAATAATCAGGGGGGAGTGGAATCGAATTTTGAAATGGACAATAAATATCTCCTTTCCCTGAGATTTGGATCAATTGTACAACCCAGAGACTAAAATGTTGCAAGAGATACAGCCATGATGGTGCCATTATGGAAATGCTGAATTTATACTAAGGACTTCATATCCTGCTTACTTTTGCCCCGTTTCTGTGTTCTCACTTTGATAGAAAAAGGAAAACCAAGCTTAATTTATATCAATATACAGTGTAATTCATTTGCTCAATTTATTCATGCAAACCCCCCTTACCTCTACATTTCCTGTACTTATGTCCCCAAACACTTTAATTTGAGTATGTAATACATATGTGTGTGTTTTTACAGTCAAGGAGTTCCTTGCTCAAGCCAAAGAGGATTTTATGACGAAATGGGAGAACCCTGCACAGGTCGGTGTGATACTTATATTTTTATGTATATACATATATATCAGAGTTCTGGTCCTGAAAGTTAAAAGTTGTGTCATTGAAGGCCAAATTATACTTCTGTTTAGACACTTTATGTCACCGGCGTAGCCCACAGAGGCTGCTGCCATAGGTTATGCAAAGCTCTCCAAAAATCAAATCTAATCGAATCTACGCGTCGGTGCAATGGACGAACAGCTTCGTCTTTCCTGCTATGTTTTCCAGTTAATTTACGATAGACTAGTTAAGGAGGTTCGCAGTTAGTGACTCCTGGCAGACTACACTCAGACAGACAGAATCATAAATGCAAGCACCGATCGTCACGGTTGGTGCTGACAGGGCAGCAGGAAAAACAAGGGAGAGGACCCAAATGCAGATGACAAGCATGCAGGGATAGTTCAATATGTTTGTTGAACAAAAACAAGAAGCTCACAGGCATGAGTTACAAGTCCAACACAGTCCAAACCACAACAGTACAAAATCCAAAGTGTTGCAGGGATTACATGGGGATAAATCCGGGAAACAGGATAAAGAAAACAGAAGCTCAAAGACAAATGATGAAAAGACAACGACATGACAAGTACAACGATCTGACAAAGGAAGTTAACAAAATGAGCGTTGCTTTTGGTGTGAGCGCGGGGTAAGACTCAAAGCAGCAGGACAAGAAAACACACACAGGGGCGTGGCCGTGACACCGATGTAGAGACCCATGGTGTACCTACGGTGGCTATTCGATAAAGAAGTATATTTCAGGCTTCTGTCACAAGCTAGGCTCCAGTAACAGGGTCTGAAGCAACCCTGTAGTGTGCTCTACTTAGTGACACATTACTAACTGCCATTGAACTAGACATAGACACACTAGATTGACCAAACATAAACCAGATTGACCAGATATACACTAGATTGACCAGACACTAGATTGACCAGACATGAACTACATTGACCAGACTAGATTGACCAGAAATAGACAAGATTGACTAGACATAAACTGGATTGGCCATATATGCACAAAATTGACCAGACATACACCAGATTGACCACACGTAAATTGACCAGATTGACCAGACTAGATTGATCAGACGTACTGTAGATTGACCGGACATTAATTAGACTGACCAGACATTAGAGCCTGACCGATATATCGGTTTGGCCACTATTTGACCTTTTTGATCGGGATCGCCAGTTATGCAGCCGACGTGTCCTGATTTTTAAATAAGTATGAAAAGTAGAGCAGACTGCAAACTATGCTCAACACTGACTTTTGAATGTGTGGTACACTACATTATACACATTTCTCACCAGTCATAAGCCGTATAATTACCCGCGTGCGGCTGCAGACACGTACATCAGCGATCGCACCATTTTCATAAACAATCCAGACACAAGGAGTAAAATCAGTTTAACCATTTATTCTATATATACACACAATACAATAATGACCACTGTTACTCATTATTTGTTACCCAAAGCCTCTACCACAGCCGCTGGCACAAAGCCCTGGTATAATCAGTTATAACTCCTTTCCTTAGTGCGCGAGTGAGAGTGTGTTGGACTGACTCATTCCAATAATGGTAATCCCACTGATTCCTTCTCCTTTGTTAAAGTGATGTTTAATTTATTCCACGTTCCTTTACAGTCTTCCTTTACGTCTAAACTTGTGCATTTTACTCCTTGGCCTTCAGCGCTATCCTCGTGCAATTAAACCACCTTGGAATAACCTCACCATGATTAGGGCTAGGCTGTTGTCATGACATAAGCATCCTATAGGGTTTCATGGAATAGTCAACTAGTCGACACTGTCGACACTGACACTAATCATTCATCTGTGGTTTGAGCATGGCGCAGTAATAGAGCAGTGGCAATTAGGGTGACCACACATCCCGGTTTGTCCGGGTTTGCCCTGGTTTCAAGCTGGGTGTCAAATATCTGTAAAACACTGAAATGTCTTGGTTTTCGGTTTTTCACAACCAAATTGTTGGTTTTCACCACAATTAAACTAATATTAATAATATGACCCAAGTCCCAGCATGTCTAGTGGTGTATACCTGCTGGCTTTCAAGGTTTTTATTTATTTGTTTGCTTATAAGTTAAATGTTCTCAAATATAGAAACCTTAATAAAATATACTTTTTTCAAATTGATTTGATTGATTTTGAAATTGTGCACGTTTTGACAAAATATCGATCAAAACATTGGTAATTGGTGGGCTAAAATCAGATCTGCATCTGACCCAAAAATCTGGCATCGGTCAGGCTCTACCAGACATACAAAAACCTGACAACAGGGCACATACACTTGGGAACTTGGATAGCAGGACCACAGGTTAGCAGAATCAGTAATTAACACAGATGACAGGAATCTAACAAAGGAGGAAACAGAAAAGGAGTGCATGGGTGGGCAGGGTTGTGACATCCTTATGAAACAGATCACTAGTACAACAGAGATTAACAAATGTTGAAGACTTCAAGGGTCAGTTCCAAAACGTTTTCCTCAGTATCAAGCTACAGCTTGTTCCTCAAGCATTGAGCACAAGGAAAGCCATGTGCAATTCAGACAGATGAGCCTGAGCTGAGTTGCTTCAGCATCATCAAAGGTGACATCGACTGTTGATGATCTGGGCCAATCCCAACCTTCCTCGGCCAATTCCCGACTTCGTAGCCAATCCCATTTGTTATATGTGGCCATATGGCAGTGATGAGCCAGAATATGTAAAAAGAAGTCCCAGCTTGTCTATGACATAGTCAAAGAATCGCTTCCATTTAGGATACACTGATGTATCCTCAGCCACATCTCTGCCATTAAGCTTCTTGTCGAAACGCAGCTTAAGCAATTCTCAAATTGGAACAGTGGGTACACTGGAGATTGAGGAACACATCTGGAGATTTAGTTGGAAACGTGAGTTGAGTCACTATCAATGGACTTTTAGACTCCAGCTCAAGACAGACCGCTTGTCCTGGCAGTGTTCCATTTGACCTCTCATAGACCCAAATCATAGCCCAGAATGGTCATGTGACTTATTCCCATATAAGTGGATCATGGAACAAGATCCCATTCACTAAAACCAAAAGCTTCAAAATGACTGCAAGAAACAAATAAATATTCATTAAGCTATCAGGATGTTGCAACCAAACTCCTCTGTCAATCCAATAAATACATTCTGATGTTAAATGTGTAATAAAGTTGCAGAACTGTAGAACTGTAAACTTGTAGAAATGCTCAGATAGATGGATATCAATTAGTTGTGCAATCAAATGTGTAAAACACAAAATATATGTTTACTGAACCATGACACAGAGTAACAGTGTCACATTACAGGTCTACTAATATTGCATATTGTACATTTGTGTGTGGGTGTTAACTCTTATTTTCCTTGTGTTCAGAACACAGCTTGCCTGGAACATTTTGAGAGGTTGAAAACCCTGGGCACGGGCTCCTTTGGTCGCGTTATGTTGGTGAAACACAAAGAAACAGACCAGCATTATGCTATGAAGATCCTCAGCAAGCAGAAGGTCAGTGAGTGTTGTGGGCCATGGGGTTTGTTGGGATGTATTCAAGGGACTATATAGATAAATACGTAAAGGTCCTAAAGACGTCAGGATTTCTAGTTAGTTCAGTTAAAATCTTGACAAACTTCCAAAATGCATCAAAATTAACTAATCAAAATAATGTATCACTATCACAATGTTGGTTTCAGATCCCTTTTTTGGTGACCAACCAAGTCATCTTACCACATGGATGATATGTAACAATGTGTATGTTAGAAAAACAAACTAGCACAGGAAATCTTTCTGTCAGTGAATATGGAATTCCAACCAGACAACATATTTCAAAATGGGAATATTTTAAACATGGCTGTGTTTCCTGACTACACAATACCAAATAGATATCCACATGTGATTGTTCCCTCTTATGTATGTGATCTGCTACCCTGCAATAATGAACAATGCGTAAGAAGGTATCACATTGCCACTCGTCATATAATGCGTCGTGAACTATTTGGGGGATGGGGGGACCAATATTGGAAAGCGCGCCAAAAATTCTTTATTATAGGTCATTATAGGTCCTAAAAAAGTTGCCTATCATCTGCAATAGCCAATAAATTCCTCAACTCACCCTTGCAGAACATTTATTTTTTGATCAGCTGATATGAACGAGCCAATCGGAGGAATTCGTTTTCTGGGAATCCAACAAAGTCCAACAATACCTACTCCTTGAGTCCAGTGCATTTGGAGACATGTTACGAGTCGGTCAACTAGTTTGCTTGCTATTTTATAAAGTTTGAAAAAGATGAAATTATATATAAATAAGGTATGCTGCCATAAATAAGGTATACTGCCAAACAAGCCGTGGAAATATTCTTCCAAGGGACGAGGAGGACACAAACAAAAATCGAGTGAGAAGGAGGATAACTTTGGGAAACTTTCAATGGGATTGGCCTACAACAGGATATGTAAGTATTAGTACTTTTCTTTGATGGGTAATTGCATATAAAGAAGGGAAAGTCATTTTCTTTGTTAGTGTATGTATGTGTGCATGTGCTTGTGTGAGTGTGCAGCGGTAGATGCGCACACTCACACATGGGGGAGGGGGGTTGGGGATTGGGTAACCCTGAATGAAAACCTGAATGTCTCTGCCATGTGCATGCCTATAGTTATAGGAGAGCTAATCTGAGCAGATGCACATCCTACTTAAGACGTTTGCATTAGCTTGCATTAGTGTGTGTGTTGATGGTTGACAGGGCTGACGGAGGCTTCTTTAGCTTCTTTAGATGTGTATAGTAATACTAATAATTACAGTATAATAATTAGCAATATTTAGCATTGGCACTGCTGATGAAGTCAACCCTTGGACCCAGCAGGTCCTGCAGTGGCCAGAGACCTCCTCTTCCTCTTCCACCTCTGTCTCCTTCAGAACAGCACAGTCAACCCCTGGATGCAGGTCCAGTCCTGCCTGGCACAGAAACCGCACAGAAGGCTGTCTGGAAGACTTAAGTGCACATTGTGTATAGGAACAGTAGCCCCGTTATATGCATGGCATGTCAGGTGCCACTTTGTGTCATTTTGGACAGAAACTACAATGGCCATGTACCAGAGCTAGTGGTATGGGTCATAGATGGAAAATGCCTGTTGGACAGACCTCATAAAAGACATTGTAAGTAAAGAACAGACTAAAGGAGGCATAGCTAAACAGTTGTGGGACATGTCTAACCACTAATTGGTATTTTCTACGTCAAGAGATTTCTTCTTGAAGATACTTTTGTGTGTGTTTTTTAAAATAATTTTTAAAATAAAATGTAGGGCTGTGTTTTGTGTTTTTCTACATGGATTATCATACGTCTTATATTTTACAGTATGGCACATCTTATTGAGTGTCACCACTGGATAGCATATGTTGCTGATTCTGGGGATGTATAACATTTGATGATAGCATGAAAAATAATTATTGGAGAGGCATTAAAACAAATGGTGACATAAATGGACATCTAACGGTAGGCTCCAGACGGTTAGGCATGCGCACATCTTGCATATCCTCTTTAGGTAGGCAGCTTTAAGACTGCAGCTTCAACCAAATCCATACATAAAAATTCATCTGAATTTGTACAATTTATTATTTTACATGTTTGAAATAACACAAAAAATATATATCCTTCAGTGTAAATATACCAATTTAATATGATCTCTAAATAAGATGAGTTTTGTAAAATGAGGTCAGAATGAAATGTCTCCGAATAAAATGCCATACTCAAAATAAATGCGTGTACTCGTGACCATACTACGATGAACAATGTTGTGTCTCAAGTTGTTCACTGCCCTTCATATGGAAAACAGACATCACGTCAATCACAAAGACAGCATGACGCAACCTCGACGTAATGTAGCCAAGTAATGTTCTGTGCGTACTCTCTGCCTGCCTTTCAGGTGGTGAAGCTAAAGCAAATAGAACATACTTTAAATGAGAAGAGGATTCTACAGGCTGTCAACTTTCCTTTTCTGGTTCAACTGGAATACTCATTTAAGGTACAGACTAAGGAATGGCCGGTTTTTAATGCACCTATCAAATGTGTGTAATTGAAATCGACATCGCGTTCGTAATGACGCTGCTAAGCATTTGGCGAATGGCGCCCATTACAATCTGCTTGCACATACATACTGGCCTGTCATACGTGACAGGTGTTTTCGGGGCTAAAACCACTTGCTTACTAAATGATAGAATACTTGTGCCAATTGTTCTACTGGAAGGAATGTACAAATGCACCTGCTTGCATGTATTATGTGCGTCACAATGATAAATAAAAAAAACGAATCTGAACATGTTCCTCAAATGGCATGGTGATAAATGATATGGTTCTGCTGAAAAGAGGCATACATCCATTAATCCAGACAATACGTCATTTTGTTGGGATCTTTGGTGGGACCTGAGAACAATCGAAGATTACATTCAATATGCTTGAATGTATGGAACTACACATTTGAAGGACAGTCAAACCCCAACACTACTTGTAGATTGGTTTACTTTAGATTCCCTCTATAGGTAAAACACATTTTTAAAGGTGGGGTTTGGCTCGTCAGTTAGTTTCATTGTATTACTATTTTTTTGACCGACACATTTTGGCCGATATTAGTACATTGGTGGGAGATATATCTGTGCGTCCCCTGTTTGTCATTTTAAAATAAACTTTCAACATGAAGTAAAGAAAGGAATTGCAACTTGATGATGCCACTTGCATGCTAACTGAGCATGAGTGTGCATGTGTTTTCTGTTGGTGCTTGTGCATGTCACTCACAAGTCCTCTGTCTTCGCCAGGACAATACTAACCTCTACATGGTAATGGAATATGTACCCGGTGGAGAGATGTTCTCCCATTTACGGAAAATTGGCAGATTTAGGTTAGTATATGTACACAAGTGAATTGTTTTTGCTTACAGATTTGACCCTACCCCCATGTTATTTGTCTACTTTCACGCATCACTGACTACTCTCTGCTAAGATCCACCAACTGACTTAATGGTTAACGGTCTACTTTTCGTGTGTGTGTGTGTGTGTCTGTGTGTCTGTGTATGTGTGTGTTTGTGTCATCTTGTGCAGTGAGCCTCATGCTCGTTTCTACGCATCACAGATAGTTCTGACCTTTGAGTACCTACATGCTTTGGACCTGATCTACAGAGACCTCAAACCTGAGAACCTGCTCATAGACCAGCAGGGATACATACAGGTGAGACCTCAAACCTGAGAACCTGCTCATAGACCAGCAGGGATACATACAGGTGAGACCTCAAACCTGAGAACCTGCTCATAGACCAGCAGGGATACATACAGGTGAGACCTCAAACCTGAGAACCTTCTCATAGACCAACAGGAATACATACAGGTGAGACCTCAAACCTGAGAACCTTCTCATAGACCAACAGGAATACATACAGGTGAGACCTCAAACCTGAGAACCTTCTCATAGACCAACAGGAATACATACAGGTGAGACCTCAAACCTGAGAACCTTCTCATAGACCAGCAGGGATACATACAGGTGAGGAAGCTTCAACAAAAGGCCCCTTTTCCACCTTGATTTACTCCTCAATGTCACTACAAATAAATAATTTTGGTTAGGCAGTTGTTGAAGTAAACAATCCTGGCAGTTGGTGTATAAACCTCAAGGTGGTGCATACATGTGGGCATGGAGCCAAAACAAACAGCTATAGTTTCCGACATTTAAAAAATATCGATCAATTCCTCTTGATCAATTACAGTCAGGTAATTAAGTCAGATATAAGCAAGGAGGAGATTCCTATGCTGAATGATGTATGACATAAATACGCCTGGCGTTTGAGCTGGTGTAAAAGTCTCTATTGACCTCCAGTGGCCAAAAGTGGATTGTATTGTTTTTTGTGTGTGTACTTTTCTCCTGAATTAGGTGACAGATTTTGGGTTTGCAAAGCGTGTTAGGGGTCGCACATGGACACTCTGTGGCACTCCAGAATACCTGGCCCCAGAAATCATCCTCAGCAAGGTGAAAGAAATGTCTTTGTTTAATGTAGTTTATGTATCGTTCTTGTAATCATTGAAATTATGGTTAAATGATAGATTTGCTACATGGTATTTGTAAATTTGTCATTTTCTGTTATCTCCTTACTCTTGAACACAGTACGTTGACATGCAGACATTTTGAGAAAGCAGAATAATCAAAATCGGGTTACCATCCAAGTTAGTAAAGGGGCAGTGAACCCAAAATCGTATTTTTGTTTTAAACGTGATAATATTTCTTATATGATCGTCAGCATAGTAATCTATGCCGTTTGGTCACTGTTACTAAAATAAGAGCTTAAAACAGGTGTCCGCCAACCAGTCTGTGAACGTTCCACATAACGCCACCTGATAGGTCAGTCAGCAATTGTTTGTTCCTGTTGTAGAGCTAGCAGGATAAACTTCTAAACAGCAATTTTAATGTTGTATCCATTGGGGACACATTTTGTGACGTATTTAGTTGAATTGCGTTTTAGTTAGGGACAGGGTACTTCGCCAATTGTGTAGAGATATTGACCAAAACGATAACTATAGAGAGGAGTGCAGCTGGACGCCTTGTCTCTTGGGCAGGTGTACACCGCTAGACACACAGGACTCATACCGGTGATCGCGTCTTCAGTTCCCCACATCGCAACGCTTAAAAAAACATGTTCAAAGTGCATACGCTTCTATTGAGATGT
>OMNR01100467.1:1577-11577 GCA_900303205.1 Mora moro
CCACCATCACAGACACCTGGGCTTGTGCTTATGTGCGTGTGTGTGTGTGTGTGTGTGTGTACTTGAGTATCTGTGTGTGTGTGTGTGTGTGTGTGTGTGTGTGTGTGTGGAGCGACCAACTGTTGCTGCTGGTGGGCAGGAGGACCTCTCTGAAGCCTCTCTCGTCTTTATCTGTAGACCTTTTCATCAACACGCACACAGAGAACCAATGAAACGCACCCTAGCCATGACTGTCAACACACGCACAAGCACACGCACACGCGCGCACACACACACACACACACACACGCACACACAGGAGTCTAAACCAGGGCCAGTATTAGTAGCAGGAGTCTAAACCAGACACACTGAGTGACTAACTGTGTGGATCTGTAGACACACTGAGTCTCTGGGAAGCAGGTGTGTGTGTATGTGTGTATGTGTGTGTGTGTTTGTGTGTGTGTGTGTGTGTGTGTGTGTGTGTGTGTGTGTGCGTGTGTTTGAGTGGGTGTGTCTGTATGTGTCTGTGGAGACAGTGAGACAGTGTCTCTGGGAGAGAAGCAGGTTTGGAGCGTGCTTGTGTGTGTGCGTGTGTGTGTGTGTGTGTGTCTTTGGGGGGAGGTTTCTCCATCCGCACAAATAGACAGGGAAGTTATCGCCAGTTATGTGAGACGCCTCTTTGCATGCGTGTGCGTGCACGTGCGTATGTACGCGCAACATTGACATGTGGACTCCTGTCTCCTGGCGTGGCTTCTCTTTGTGAGGCAGCCTCGCAGCACCTGTTGCATTTTGTCTCTCCAACTGTGGACTCGTCCAAAAGTGGTACAAAAAAAACCACAATGGAGATGAGTCACGTCTCATGGCAGCGTCAATCAAAACACTTATCAATGAGACTCGCCATCGGCAAATCATCGGCTACCTACCTGTTGGCACACCGTCCTGAGACGCTGTGTGTGTGTGTGTGCGTGTGAGCAAGGGGGGTGTGGCGCGGGGGGTTTTGTTTCGATGGTTTGGCGCAGTTTTGGGGGGCGCTCTACACCGGAACGCGACCTGTTTCCTCTCTCTCTCTCTCTCTCTCTCTCTCTCTCTCTCTCTCTCTCTGTTTTTTTTTTTTTTTTTTACTTTGGCACAATCCTCAGGCAAACCAACTTCATCTTCTAATAAAAGACAGGATCCAGTCTGAGACGTGTGTGTCGTGTCCCTCGCCAGAGAACTCCTGTGGAGAACTACTTCTGTAGATGCAGAAAGATAACTGTGAAAAATAACTGCGAAAAAAGAGAGTTTATGATTGCCCATAGCCTACAACAACTAAGTCATTCTAAGGCCTAAGTAAGTTATGTCCCAGCAGTTCATTGTTTTAGGCTTTTTAATTGTCTGCGCTGGGATATTTGTTTTACCGTATTATATTTTTAATTGTTAATTCCCTTTTAAATGATTGGATTTGAATGTTTTCATTAAAAGACAATCATATTATTCACACTAATCATTTTAAATACACACTAAATGTATTTAAAATTAGATTTATGTCTATGTGAAGCACTGCACGTTTAATGGGTGCTATATAAGTAAACGTGCCGAATTATGCACAAGGGAAAAGGGAATAACGTGTTAACACAAATAGGAGACGAGCACGTGATATTCAGGCATATGTTCTTCTTTTAGGATTACCATTCAGAATATACCCATAGGTGTGGTGCGAATTGAATAGATAAGAGCACGGTTGCTGTGGCTTTGGAATATAAAATAATGAGCTCCCCTTTCTCTTTAGTATGTCAGAGTGGTGTAGCACTGTAGCGGGTGAGGGCTGAATCCCCTGCTCTGCATGACTATTTACTCATTTAGGAGGTGCTTTGCACCCAAAGGGGCTTACAGTGAACACAGGTACAATTGAATGAAGTTACAGGCGTCTTGTTCAGGGCTGTTAACAGAGGGTGTGGGACTGTGGAATGGCGAGGATCGAAACCAGGACCTTTTCGGCAGGATATCCTGCAGTGTTAGCATATGCGTTCCGAGGAGATTTCTGACGGTAGCCACAATTCTAATCCAATATGTGCACAGACCTCCTGCTAGGCTGGTCTCTATCCTCAAGGACGGATGAGTAATTATGGCGTCCCATCATCTTCATCATGATACCTTTGTAGATACAACAATACCGTGTAGTACTCAAAACAACTTAACTTAAGTTAACAATTAACTACTAATGTTAAAGACCTGCTTTACATTCCTCATCAGCTCTTCACCAAAACCCCTTCTGACCCAGTTACAAAGTGTGGATTACCGCATGTTAGATCTCTCACTGACTCTCCACAAGAAGTCCGTTGGGATTTGAAATATGTCTAATTCCCACTGATTACCTAAATCCTGGTACGTTCAGGCGATGCTATATGCCACTGAAACCAACACCAAAGATTAGCTTTCCTCAGCCCAGGCACACTGCCAATCAAAGGTGGTGAGAAAAGCATCCAAAGTTTTACAATTTCCACTTACACTTGAGTCTTTAAACTTTCTTGGTTAATGGAAGACTTACTTTGCTGACATTATTTGGCCAGATTTTAGAATTTCAGGTTTGAACAATTCTATTTTACCAACCTTTTTTTGCCATGTGACTCTGAGCTCTGAAAATGTTTGCGACCCCAACTTTAACTTTTGTGCATCTGCTGCCACACATATTGTTTGTACCCAACATATCATATCAACATATGCCGGTAATATCAACGTTGTGGTGAACGTAATCGCAATGCTCTAAAACACTATGTGATTAGTAGTTTGCTCGTGGCTATGAATCATTAGGCAGTCAGTTCGTATATACAGGACGTCTATGAGTCCTTTTTAAAAAATAATAATAATAATGGTTTGCTGAAACGGAGCGTCAAATATCTATAGCTTATGTCAGCAATCTCCTGCGACCCCATATGCATATCAGGCGACCCCAGGGGATGTCCCGACCCCGAGGTTGGGAACCACTGGCTTAGTGTTTGGTTTTTGTAACGTCTCTAATCCATTATGAAATCTATTCATGCCCACTGACATTCAGAGGCACACGCCCACCTGACACTTCAGCTGGACTGGCCCACGGAACGTAAAGGGGTATGCTGGAAAAAAAAAAAAAAAAAGCCGTGCATTATTTCCCTCAGCTCGTCCATCTCAACGTCCTCTTCACCGGCGAACGAATGGCTTTAATGTCTGTGATGAGCAACGACAAGTCGGTCCTTGACAGCTCCAGCGGCGCGTTGCGCAAAGTCGGGTCAGAGTTGCGGCGGTCGCGGACCTTCGCGAACACTCCCAACACTTAAGAGCGAACGGGCGTCACGCAGCTCTTAAATCAGCCGCTAATGACGTGACATCATGCGCCACATTTGTGACGAACGATAATTTGCAAGCGCCCTTTGGGTGGTTTGATGACGTCGACTGCTCTGATCAGGGTGCCGCTCACCCTCCGTGTAGGGCTGGGTGATATGGAAATATGGCGACGCTTTAGAATAAGCGCAACTTTGAAGCGTTTGAACCCCTAGTGAAATAATCATTTGTAAAGCATTGTTCCTATGTGAATACTCATTAGTAAGCAATTCATACTCAGTTAAACATTACTAATGAGATAATGAGACAATCGTTTAGAAGATAATTTAGGAAGTGTAAGCTAATGATTTATATACTATTAACTAATGTGTTAATAATGCTTTATAAACACGTAATAATGCTGCACTTCAGGATTAGTTCAGGTAGTTAGAAAGCATCAGTTAAGTCTTTCATGTGAGCTCATCTAAAGTGAGGACTATCTACGCCTTACTAAGCATTTATAAATGACATTTAAAGGCTGGAAATGCCTCAAGTACCATTGCAGCAGTACCAAGTATGCTTGGTACTGCTAATAAGTAGTAACAAGTAGATAATCCTAGTAGTAACAAGGCATAGATAGTCCTCACTTTAGATGAGCTCGCACAAAATACTTAACTAATGCCTTTGTTTTGTGTTGGTTTTTATTTGTTTGTATTTGCTGTTTTGGGTTTCTGATTTTAAACATATTGAATGAAAATCCAAATGTTTTCTATAAAGCAGTCTGTTTTGCCTTTGCATGTTTAAAGTCTTTGTCAAATAAATTTGAAAATACGCTCAACACATTCGATCTGCAATATGTACATCTAACCAGAAGAGGTCAGCAGTAGTCTATGCCTGGTGTTTTACACTTCACACTGCATGGTATTCAAATACAATAAATCACAATAAATTAATAATTTAACAAATAAGAAGCATTATTAGCTATTATTTGAACTATTGAGCTATAACATATTTATAATTAAAATGATTGACGTACGTTGCACTGGCTCATCAATATATTATCAAAGCTGGATTACGTCGTGGTGAATGGGCTTTGAACTACACTTTAATTTCCTACCACGTTTACACGTTAAAGCACATGCATTTTAACATGGTTGGCTATTTCAATAACGATTTTATGCTCAATGTAGCTCGTTCACTAAAGTCGAATATTTGTACGGCAGCATCATCTGTTCTGTTATACACCTATACTTGTATTTTTTCGATTCCAGTTTTTCTTTTGCAGTGCACTCCTCTCAGCGGACACTACAAGGAGAACGCGTGAACATCAGGACAATACATCTGTCCTTAATGTACTCCAGCGGCGTGTCAGACACAGTCGCGTCCTTGCAACGCATTCAACTTTGTGCGGTGTCTTGCGCTAGTGTTTCCATGGCAACACGTTGTTCTTTGAGTACGGGAGTTAATTTTTTTTCATTCAAAAAAAAATGTGAATCGCATTCGAAGTCTGTCTTGAAATAATTGAACTGTCGTCATAAAAAAAAAATTCAACTGTGATTGAAATCATGTTGAGATATAGTTTCTTAAACATAGTTTTTTAAAAGCATGTACAAGAATACAAGCAAATAACCCCAGCTGGGGGGGAAAAAAACCCGGTACGAATAAAAAGGCCCTCATTATGCTGTAATTACTGTGATTACGACTCCCTATGGCTGATCAATTGTCTACAAGCACGAGAATAGATAAGGCAGCAGGGTCAGGGTCTGCTTGATGCTCCACATGTTATACGCATGGACAATTTAACTAGGCTACTCTTACATTTGGAAAGACATGCATCCAACATGGATGGATGGATGGATGGATGGATGGATGAATGGATGGATAGATAGATAGATAGATAGATAGATAGATAGATAGATAGATAGATAGATAGATAGATAGATAGATAGATAGAGGGGGCACACAGAGAAAGAGGTGCCAGAGCTACCAGATATACAATTACATCAGAAATCTCCTCCCAAAAACAGCTCTAATGCCTGCTCTCCCCTCCCACCAACTCTCTCCCTCTCTTCACCTTACACTTCAGTGACACAGCAACAGTAGTATGAAACGCTGTTGTGAACACCGTGTGGAGTTGAAACTTGCGCTGTGGTTTTTAAATGTGCATGGTTATTTTTGCTCCGGTAAGTGTCGCGTCTACGCCTCTCGTGTTGTGCATCTGTCTCGTCACTCATTCATTTAGTTCTCAAGGAACTACGTGCATTTATAGTGTTGTTTTGGTTTGTAGGAATTGTTGGTTGTTTTTGGAATGCTGTAAATTGAATTGACAGATTTTTGTATAGCCATATATATATATATTCAATATACACTGTAGGCTTATTGTTTTGTTTTATTTCATACATTGGTGTTGAGAGAGAGCGAGACAGAGGGGCAGAGAGAGAGAGAGAGAGAGAGAGAGAGAGAGAGAGAGAGACACACACAGAGAGACAGAGGGGCCGAGAGAGATAGAGAGAGAGAGGGCTGTGTGTCTCTTCAAGCCTCGTCTCTGTACTGCTGTGGCCACCCTGTAGTTCCCAGCGAGTAGCTCTTCCTATCTTTCAATAATTCATGTTTTGTTTTCCAAAACTGATTATGAACCTTAGATCCTGAGTGTGGTAATTTATTGATGAATATGAAGTGGTATGGAAAATGATCTGCCCTTTCCGACCTGGATGGGTATGGATTTTTCCTTGTGAGGGGTAGATTGTTTTTTTGTTTCCATCAAAGTGTTCAGTGAGATTTAAAATGTCACTTTTCTTTATGATGTGAGGGTTCACAGTGTGGTTTCACTTTTGATTTTGGGAAAAGGATAGACCTATACACCAAACTACACAAAACAGGAATGGGCCCAGGGTATAAAGTGAAAAATATGACAAATACATATTGCTGACTAAAGCTCAGTTAGAATCTGAATCTGTCTCTAATCTCTTTTCTAATCTCCATTTTTCTAAAGGTATACATGCATAATGGATAAACATATCTAAGAGTCACCTTAGCAGAATGGTTATATCGGATTCGGCACCCGTACAAACTATGTTTCCCTTTATGTCCATGCATTATATCTTTTGTCATAGCTAACATTGTCTCAACCACTTCCATTTAGCAGGGCTCTGCATCAGACACACAAACTTTGTGTTTTTTTGCTTTCCATTTAGTTGACCTGCGATACTGTAATTTAATATTTTCTGAGGAATATTTTTTTTAGCTTTTTTTTTTGCAACCATTTAACAAGAAATCTGCCAAAAAAAATTGCATTTTTGTTTGTCTCGCAGATTTTTGCCATCTGTGCTTTTGCAACATGCGGGGGCTACACTGGTCACCTGCGGGTTAGAGTGGATTGTGCAGACAGGAAGCAGAGCAACCTGAGCATCAACATTGATTTTGGTTATCCTTTTAGGTAAGAGATGTACATTTTTGAGCAGTTCACTTCATTGGGAATAATACAAAAAACATAAACATTACATGTTTTAAATGTATATCGCTATTTCACATTCCTGTGATTGTGGGGATCCGAGTGCTACGGTGCAACCAGGTATGCTAAAGAATGGCCTGGCATGACCTTTACTCCATTTTACAAAAAACTATTTTAAAATGCTGTTATAATTCCATTTATTACTGGCAATGTAGTCATTTTTAATGAAATAAATAGAACAAATAACAAAATAAAAAAATAAAATAAAATACGACAGAGTTCAAATTATGATCAATCGTTTTTTCTAGCTTTGTTACTAAAATGATGAATAATAACCTAAAATCCTAAAACATATTTATAAAGACTAACAAAAAACAATTAATGATATTGAGTGCCTCATTACATATGTTTTGAAGTTTTAGTGTGTGCTTAAAGATGATAATGAAAAGAGTAAAGTAAACACAAAGCATTTAGATATTGTAGTGGTCTGAATAATGCAAGCAAGTTACTGCATGCAGGGCTTATTGAAAACGGTTTTCTAGCTGTCCATCTTACTTTGAAGGAGTGTACAACTGAGTGTTCCGCCGCTAGCTGTTTACAAGGTGAGTACGCCTACAAAGTTGAAATCGCTATAAATATTCACCTTCCCTGCATAGCACCTGAAACCTTGAATCAAATCTAGTCTCTGTTAATTCGTGTAAATAATAATTCATAATTTGTGTTCATATGTGATGAACCATTTTTATATATTTTTACACACATGATAAATATGACACCATGTCATATTTTAGGAATCTTGTGATTTGTAGTCTAGGCCTATGTAGGCTACTATAGAGTCTAACCTACTTTGAAATTCAATCATAATCAACCATGAATCCTCATTTTGTTCCCAATCTATTGAAAGTAGGATGAGTAAGCTTCTTTGCTGGCAAATAGTTGAATGTTAACTGGTGGGGACGGCCTATAACAGGGGGGCTGTGTGATGTCATTTTCCTGCATTTACATGTTCTTTCAGGTAAGACAAGAGAATGTGAGTGGGCGCATACATTTGTGATGGGATTTCAATGTGATTTTTATCCATGGGAAATTATACTATCTGGCGGATTATAACGGTCGCATTTACTGCGATTTTTAAGACATTTTCACCAAAACATTTGACTTCAAAAGTGTGGGGGACAAAAACAGGATTTCTAAAAGTCCTTAGTGGATCCTACACCCGTGCCCACCTACCACCTCTAATGTTCCTTCCTCTGTAAAAGAAAAACATCATACTGAAGATGACTCTTCTCTCTTGTAGACTACAACAGGTGCATTTCCAAGCTCCCCTGTGTGAGAAGAGTAGACAAGAGACCATCTTCTTGGACGGGGATTCTTCCACTTCAGCTCAGTTTTATTTGTCTGTTGGTGTTCTTGCCTTCCTGTACTCGCTGTTGGCTACCGTCGTCTACATCTTCTACCAGAACAAGTACCGGGAGAATAACAGGGGCCCCCTGGTGGTCAGTGAAGGAGCTTCTTAAACACTGGTTTATCCTCTATAACTGTTTCTTAATAAGACAAAGAAATACAAAATTCACACAGTGTGTTTCCTCTCCATTTCAATCTTGCTGAACAGGATTTCATTGTCACAGTGGTTTTCTCCTTGGCATGGCTTGTCAGTACTTGCTCTTGGGCCAAGGTTCTGTCTGACATCAAGACGGCCACAGACCCAACCCAGGTGCTCCTGCTCATCTCCGCCTGTCGAGCCCAGATCAACAGATGTGCGGTCACACAAGAACCCCTCTGGTCCAGTCTGAACACATCAGTGGTGAGTAGCCAAGGCCCAAGCAGAGAATATGAATTGACAGTGACAACATCGATGAAAGCTCTTGTTGTTCAATTGAACTTGATGTTGAAGAATTTAATTTTTTTTTGTAATTCTGCTAACCTAACATTTTGATCGTAAATGTAACCAAACGTATACTCTTTCCTCTCTGTTTTTAGGTGTTTGGTTTTGTCAATTTAAGCCTATGGGCTGGGAATATTTGGTTTGTCTACAAGGAGACAGGCTGGTACAAGACCGGTCAGAGGTATCCGACCAGGGGCGCTTCTGGGAAACGGGCCAACAGCATGAGGCAACGTCTGTGCAGCGAGAGCAGCTTTGACCAGCAGGGAGAAAGTTACGATCACCAGCTTTACAGACAGCAGAGTGTCACTCTGCCAGAGGGAAGCTCCGGCCCACAAATCTACAGACAAAGTAGCCCGAACCAACCACTTCAAAGTTTAAGCCTGCCACAAACCCAACTTGGCCCTCCGATAGCGCACAGCCAGGGTAGCACCCCCAACCTCAAAGGGCCGATGATAATTGTCAACAAGGTTTAGGGTTCAGATTGGGAGACGTAGAATAAGAGGTTTGAAACATAATGGTACCAAACAGTGAGGCCATTTCCTGGCCATTACGGTGGCATATTGACACCAAACTTGGTAGCCTACTAGTCTTCGTCCTCATGTACTCTTGAAATATATGTCCTGTCACAAAATGCGACGTTACTTGATTCTTAATTGAATGTTTTTAGTGAGCATGCGGTTGTTAGCTAGATACTGTATATGCATCATGGGCTGCTTTCGTGCCATTACATGTATGGCACCTGAGGCCTGAAATTGTAAACAAAATAGTTAGTGTTGTACTTGCAAGGCATATAAATCTTCTGCCTGATTTTGGAACTGTATCTCTTACATTCTTCGAGTTATCCAATTTCAATTCTAATTCCAGCGAATTCTAAAATATGGTAATTAACAAAGCAAAGGTTTGAGTGTAGGCTAATTTGTTAGAAATACCACAGCCATCCGTCAGCTATTAGTGAGTGAAATGCGCTGTGAGAATATCTATATTGTAGTTGACTGCACCTGCCTCTATATGAGCCAATTTAGATTTTAAACCGCTCATCCCGGCTCATTTCTGACCAATCAGGGCATCTTCTCTGTGATTAGTTTGGGGAATCCATCTTGCCTGTCAGTCACAGGTATGCATGAAATGCAACACTTCTGAATGGTGCAGAAACACAGGGAAGGCGGGTGCAGAGAGGGAGGGGATGTTTTTTTTGTAGTTGTTTGGTTTCAAAATCTTGCTCTACGTTTTAGTATGTTTTCTTGTGTAGTTGTTAACATTTTGTGATGATACTTGAATAATCTATATATGAATTACTATTAGTTGTCATTGATATTTTTTCATTTTAGTACTATACTATACTGTACTATACTGATAAATAATTGTTTGGACAATAATTAATCTATACGTCAGTATGCCATGCAAGCCTA
>OMNR01100498.1:0-17475 GCA_900303205.1 Mora moro
TTCCCACTGCTAGGATGCCTGCATAAGAGCAGGGAAGTGCAATATAAGAGCAAAAGTAAGTGCAAAAAAGTGCAATAAGTACACGTCCTGACGACGGCGGGTAGCTCATTCCACCACTGTGGTGCCAGAACGGAGAAGAGTTGGGACTTGGCAGAGCGATGTTTGCCGGTTCGGAGTGATGGTGGTACCAGTTGTCCCGCTGAGGTTGTTGAGCGGAGTGTTCGGGCTGGTGTGTGGGGTCTGACCAGTGTCTGGAGGTAGGTCGGTGCCGTTCCGACGACCGCCTTGTAGGCCAGGACCAGTGTCTTGAATTTGATCCTGGCGATTACCGGAAGCCAGTGGAGTTTCTTGAAGAGAGGGGTTACGTGAGATAATTTAGGTAAGTTAAACACCAGACGCGCAGCTGCGTTCTGGATGCGTTGCAGTGGTTTAATTGCGGAGGCCGGGAGTCCAGCCAGGAGTGAGTTGCAATAGTCAAGGCGAGTGATGACTAGGGCTTGGACCAAGATCTGTGCCGCTTCCCGTGTGAGGAAGGGCCGGATCCTGCGGATGTTGTAGAGTGCAATTCTACAAGATCGTGAAACAGAGGTGATGTTAGCATTACAGCACAGTTGGTCATCTAGTACTACTCCAAGGTTTCTTGCAGTGGGTGAGGGAGAGACTTCGATGTCCTCGATGGAGATTAGTAGATCCATCTGAGGGCAGTCTTTCCCCGGCATGAGCTCAGTCTTATCCAGATTGATCAGCCAGACATTTGAAGATGTTGCAATGTCAGTGTCAGTGTACTATCAGTGTACTATTACATGTTGTAATAGTAGTTGACTGTAATGGGTGATACTTTGAGTATGTTTTGTATGGCTTTTTATTTTTATTTTTATTCCTGTCAATTAGGTGAATGACAACGACAACGACAACAAGAACAAGAACAACAGCAGCGATGACGACATCAGTTATAATTCTTTCCAGTTCTGGAGAGTCCCGTTGCCTGCGCTGGATCTATCGCTCCTTGAGGGTGCAGACTCCAAACCGGAGTCCAGAAAACATCCCACTGCCAAAGACCCCGTGCTTGATGCCATGGAAACGTGAATAGAGTCAGCACAGGACTGTCGATACACTAGTGCACCAACATATATGATGAAAACTGACCGAATTGAATTCTGTATTTGCTTAAAAGACATTGACAAACATTCCATGTACACCTATTATTTCGATGTTGCTTCCAAGTAGGTTATTGTTGTATTGATGTTGGAAATATTCCATAACATAAACTCCCTTCTGTTCTGCATAGATCTCACTTTCAGTCTGGACACAAGTAGAAAATAATGTAATTATCTATAGTTTTCTAACAGTATTAAACAGAATTAATTAAATAACAGACTAAAGTTGCCACACTGCACTGTACAGCACAGTGATACAGGTGCAGATGCAGATACAGGTAGACATACAGACCAATATGCATAAACATAATGCACTCCAACACATAATGGCACACACAACATTCATTGGCTAGAATTGAAATGTGATCCACTCCAAACAAATCATCTTTAGTTATTTGTTGTCGTTCGTTTTTTATTTTATTCTCCAATTTCATATTGCTCTTGAACATGAATACAGTTTGACAGTGTATTGAACGTGTGTTTCAAATCTGAAAACACAATCTTCTAGCTCACACTTCCCATGTATTTACAATTTTAGCGAAGACTGCAACCTCTTGTCCAAACTTTTTTTGAATTGGACAGAGATAGATTTGCGTTGTTTATTTACACATCAAGTGTTACATTGCTTATGTTGTGTTAATGCTCATTGAACTGATGTTCGTAAAACACTGTCAAGCCAATTGTCTATAAAGTTTTTACAATACAAAATGTGTTTATCCTCAAGTATGTGTGTAGCAATATAACATGCAGTAAAACTATAAGGAAACATTATTTTACTGAATCAGGTACAGAAGAAGCAAGACCTATGAGGCAAGACAGTTATAGTGACCTGCATCAGTTTAAATATACAGCTTTGACCTTTGACACTGTTTTGTCAGTGACAAGCTTGTGCAGGCCTATGTATAATTGTTCAGCAAGCGAACCAGATGAATGCGGACAGCATATGCGTTATACAACGCTGTCACAACATAGGCCGATATAGAGATTTGGTGGCAGGAAGTCCTGACAAGAGGTTGTTGCTTTGGGCTATTACATATGTGGAGCTAATATCAACACAAATGGCAATTAAATAATAACATTACAACAGTAATACATTTAATTCATAAAAGTAATGCAATTCTACTATAGTATAGTATATATCTATATGTTATATTAATATTATAATATGAATATGTGTAATATGATTGTGATTCTCACATCCCACCAGATGCAGCTGTCCACAAATACATTGTTATATATAGCCTACAACATATCTACTTGTAGCTTTAAGCCTAAAACCTCTGTTTATTTAAATCACTCTGGTTCTGTCTATTGGGGCATGGGAAGGCAATTAAATGTTTATTCTTCAAGCAATTCTAAGTTAATATTTGACCACTAAAAGGTAGGGTAAACACTTGCTATTCTCATTCCACAATGGAAATAGTCATTTGTGTTTTAAGGTGGGGCATTAACTTGTCAGGGCTGTTCCAAAGAATTTCCTTGACCTTTAGAATAGGGTCTAATAGCCATGCTTATTGATAAGTTGATAGGCCTACCATGTAGGTTATTTATTAAAACCCAGGCCTGTCGTTGATGGCAATTTAGCTCATAAATCATTTCTATGTATTCTATTATATGTAATCTTAAACTGTTAAATGGTTAAATCAGTCAGACAGGGCAAATAGTTAAAGTTAGATGCACCAAAAAGAAAAGAAAGAAGTATCTTCCAATTTAACTAGAATAATTCATTCATTTAAAAAGATTTATTTCAATTTTAAGGTTTGGTTTTGGTTTTAGGGATTGGGTTTGGTTTTAGGGATAGGGTTTGGTTTTGGGGTTTGGTTCCCAGGTCAACAGTGCCAGGACAGGGCCCACAGTCCCAGTATGGAGCCCCTGGGATGCAGTTTCCTGGAAAATGACCCCAGGAGGACCTTGGATGGGGAATGGTCCCAGGACAGCGCCCACTGTCCCAGGACAGGGCCAGGCCCCTGAGGTCCCCAGGGGCGCCTGAGGTCCCCAGGATCCAGGTTCCTGAAAAACGAACTAACGAAGTAATGCAGCACAGATGGCTTCCCCGGGGCCCACTGTCCCAGGACCCCAGGGTCAGAGTTCCCGAAAAAGGTCCAGGGTGACCTAAAATAAAAGAATCATGTATGGCATACATTCGTTTAAAAAATATATATTATTAGCCTTTATTATTCTGTATGTGTTTGGGTCGAGGAAAAAGACCTAAAAGTGAGGTGAATAAAGATTGAGAACCCCTGATATACAATAGTATTCAACTTAACACCATTATTCTACAACCATCATCTCTTAATTAAAACGTCTTTGTAGTTTACAGGTCATGTTTGAGAAACAATTAATCCTTCGACTGTATTGAAATGCAAGGGGAATAATAGTTCAATTGATCAGAACGTCAGTTAACACTCTTGTCTTCTCTGTCCCAAGCGTCCCTATTAAAAAAAGTGCGCCTCGGCACACTTTGTAGCCCTATAACACACGCACTCCAGCAGTGCGCCTGCACGTGTCAGCGTTTGGTATTTTGTGACGTACCCTCTGTGTTTGGCGTGGACACAGACGCGCTCAGGGAGAGCGGAGCTCAGACACGCAGGGCACCCTGAAGACGCACCCTGTGTACCTCAGGAAGTGCTGGATACGTCTATTATCCTGTCAACGATGTTACAACCAGTAAGGCGATTGTTTCGTGGTTTTTTTTGGGGCTAAGGAAATCAATGCCAGGAGCCGATTCCTTTAGTCTGAAGTACGAAAGAAAAATCCAATGTGAGGTTGACTGTTACACATTTCCGCTCTACAATTTTCTGGACGTAGCGAGACTCGGAGGGCGCAAGGGAGAGACGGAGGAGAAATGAGCTTCACTGGAAAGGTCACTGCGGCGACACTGCACTTAAGCTTGGATGTAGCGAGGTAATGTGAGATGTGAGAGTTTTAAACAAGTGCACTTTTCGGCTTTATTCTAGTCACGGAGATCGTGGATCGAAGAAACCTTCTCCAAGAGAGAGTGTGTGAATTTTATCCCTTCCACGCGCGACCTACACCGGTAAACAGACGCTTTAACTACCTGCAAAACACACTAAAGAAAAATACAAAAAGCGTGCTTTGAAAATGTTGTCCTGCTTATTACAGATGTGTTCCAGTATGCCAAATATGTCAAAACCTGATCAGGTATGATATTTTATGCTCATAGTTTTCATGTTATATTAGTAAAATATTGTCTCATTGTATCGTTTTGGTCTTGTGCGGTCAGCATTTCAATGACACGCCATTCGGTGAGTCCTTAATCAACAGATCCTTGGACTGTAGTCCCAGATTCTTTGTCTGCACTACTTACACCCTTCAGATGCTGTTGTGGGCGCCTGATAGGGGAGCATTCCTGGCAGGATTCCTGCCCCCCACTGTCTATGATTCCCAGACCTGGGCAGGAGGTGGATGAGCACTGGTCTACGGAGCGCCACACCAGGGCCAGCCCCACCGATGCCTATGGCACCATAGACTTCCAGGATAGTGCCGCGCGTGTCTGTCGGGCAAAGGTGCGGTATGAAATAAGTCAAGACCACTCAAAGGAGCGATAATATTGAACTATCGCCCAGTTCTATGGCCTGCTGGGGCTCCAAAACCTTTCATCTAGCAGATATCTTTGTCAAATAATTGATTCTCAATCATTTCATCATTGAATGTATAATAACGCTCATCCCAAGTTGCCCCACTACACCCAAAGTGATTTCTAAGTTCTAGTTTCCGTGGAGAGCATAAATAAGTAACCACCAGGCTTGTCCCATGTGCTGTACAGCGACAACGAGCGGTTTGAAACTGTCTGATTATTTTCTCCAGTACGTCCGCGTGGCCGTCGACTCGAAGGCGGAGGCCGTTCTCCAATTGATGCTAAGGGAGTGGCAGATGGACAGACCCAAGTTGCTGATCTCCGTCCAAGGGGGCTCCGAGAACCTCATCTTACCCCCAAAGGTCAGCCAGGCCTTCAGCAAGGGGCTGATCACCGCAGCCCTCAGCACCGGGGCGTGGATACTCACGGATGGCATCAACACCGGTAGGAGTTGTGAACGGATGGTTTTGATAACTGCATGCGTGTCACGGTTCGTGTGATCTCATCGTACTTGACTTGTACTTTTCAAACTTGCCGTCAGTTGGCACTGGTAGAGCAAGATACTCTTGCTCTAGACGGTTATAACATACGGTAATAGTCAAAAGTCCTTATTCAACCGCATTGTCCAGGCGTCTCCAGGTATGTAGGCGAGGCGGTGAAGACGTTTGGGAGCCACAACCTCAGAAAGAGGAACACAGTGGGGGTCACCCCCTGGGGAATGATCAACAACAACAACAGCAATGACCTCATCGGCAGGGATGTGAGTTCAACACGAGTCCAACTCCAGCTGGATTACTTCTATTTACTATAGCGGTCAGCATACTTAGAAGAAGAAGAAGTAGAAGAAGAAGTTCGGCATATCTCGCCAAGCTTCTTTTTCGGCACTTCTTGCACCTCCTTCTTTTGTGTAGGACTAGTCGTAGTAGAAGTCTAAAAGCGTTTCCTGACGTCGTTCGTTCTTGCTCTTTATGTGGTCTCTCTTGTCTGGGGGTTGTTAGGTGTACAGGCCCTACCAGCCTCTGGGAAACCTCCTGAGCAAGAGGGCCTGCCTGAATAACTTTCACTCCCACTTCCTGTTGGTGGACGATGGCACTATGGGCAAATATGGGGGCCAGCAGGCCTTTAGAAGGCGGCTGGAGAAGCACATTCAACAGCAGAGGATACACCCTCGTGAGTTGCTTCCTGTGTGTTTCTTGTGTGTGTGGTTGGGTGTACAACACACATACATACGTTTGCGTATTTCTTTTTTGTACACATGCACATTTCTTTTCTCTATTATTTTCTATCTTGAGGAGAACAAAAACGAAAAGCAACAGAAACTATTTCCATCAGGATCAATGAAGTCATCTTAATCTGTGGGTTGTGTGTGTGTGTGTATTGTGTGTGTGTGTGTGTGTGTGTGTGTGTATATGCGCGCGCACACACAGGCGTGAATACTACTTTGTTGAAGAGCAGATTTCCCAGTGTATCTCTGTCCCCCCACCATCTCATAGGCCTGAACCAGGGAGTGCCTGTGGTGTGTGTGGTCGTAGAAGGAGGTCCCGCCACGCTCTCAACAGTGTTGGACTATGTCAGCAGCGAACCCCCTGTGCCTGTATTTGTTTTCGAGGGATCGGGCAAAGCCGCCGACCTGCTTGCCTTCTTGCACAAACAGACAGCTATGAACAGGTAAGCGTATGTGATTCTTGTTTCAACTTGGTTTGAAGAACTTGTGTGGCTTCCATTAAGGTTTAGGCATGCAAAAGACAACTCTGTCTATGTCATGTATATTTATAGACAGGTGGATGCTGACCTTCAGCAAGACTTCCTTGATAAGATTGGAAAGGAGTTTGGAGTAGACAGGGCGGAAGCCTCAGAGATCTTTGGTGTACTCCTGAATTGCATGGATTATAGGCTGTCGGTAAGTAGGGGAATGTGTGTGTTTTGTGAATTAAGTAATTTCCTGAATTGTTAACCTCTTGGTTTGACCCACTGGGATTGACTGTACAGATCACCATCTTCGACTCAGAATCCGAAGACCAGCAGGGGACCGATTCGGCCATCTTGACTTCTACACTCAAGGGTATTTTTATTGGTTACACGTTTACATCTTGGTTTTGATAATAATAAAAAGTGACTCCCCTATAGCGAATACAGTCCGGTAAAAACCCCCATTTCAGCTGTGCTTTCTCTTCCCTCTGTCTGAACAACAGGCACCAATGCCAGTCCCGCAGAGCAGCTTAGCATGGCGCTAGCATGGGACAGAGCTGACATCGCTAAGGAACAAATTCTGGTGTACGGGCAGCACTGGCAGGTGAGTGTGGCCGGATTCCCCCCACAAAGACTATAATAGCGTTGTGCTTCTAAGAGTGTGTTATCCATATTATTCATAATATTGTGTTGCGCCAGCCAACTCTTAACTTGTACTTTCTCTCGAATTCTCTGTGATATCCAGAGAGATTCCCTGGAACAGGCCATGCTGGACGCCCTGGTGATGGACCGCGTGGATTTTGTCCAGCTGCTCATCGACAACGGCATGACTATGAGTCGCTTCCTCACTGTGGAGCGCCTGGAAGAGCTCTACAACACGGTTATTACGCAGCAGAAATCGCTCGCTAGCTTTTTCTTTTTTTTCCCTTCCCTGTTAACTTATCTCTCTCGTTCCTTGGGCCTTAGTCCGTGGTCACTCACCACTAGTATTAATCAGACGCCAAATGGGAAAATGGGGGATCAGTTGTTCAACTTAGACTGTAGACATGAGTCAACGAAAACAGTATTTCCTCTGCGGAGTATTTCAGTGTGTCCTGCTGGACATGTCTCTTTGTCTGCACTTGGCTCTCCCTCATCGCCATGTAAACAGAGGAAATACCAATTGTTCAGTTCCAGGGCCCCAGGGGCAAGGCGCTTAATGCACATTCATCAACTATGTGGCTTTGACTTAAATCTAATAATATTTATAATAATAATCAGTAAACCTCTTCCATGGAAAGGAACTCTTGGGCAATTTATCGTTTGTTCTTTTCTATAGTTTTTGTCCCCAGTGGTATGTGGCTTTTTTTCTTTCTACCCTTATCATCTCTTATCTTCTCAGTATTGAAACATGATTAATAATTGATAACCTTTGGATAAGATATCCCTCTAAGAAGTTAAACAAGCACCCATTTATTCATTTACATTGGTTTTCATTTTCCTAGCTAGTGTAAACGTAAAGTGAAGTACAATATGGATGTTTTTTCCAGCCGCGGGTACCAACCGACTGTTTCCTCCATCACCTTGTCGAAGATGTGAAACAAGTGAGTATTTCCTATTCTACTCTACCCCAGATCCCGTTAGTTTTAGACATAATGCAAAAATGGCCATGTAATATTCACTTCAAATCTATTATCCGAGTGCAATACCGCATGTAGATCCATTTCCAAGCCTTCCGAGCATTCACGTGAACGTTACGATTCAATCGACGTGACGTTTCCCTGAAAGCAGCATAAAGCACAAACCAGTGGTCACCGTTTGACCGTTTGCTTTGCGTGTTGTGCGCGTGTGTGTGTTCAGAGCTCCGTGCCGAGAGGCTACCGTCTCACTGTGGTCGACATGGGCCTGGTGTTAGAGTACCTGATAGGAGGAGCCTACCGGAGCACGTACACGCGAAAGCACTTCAGGGCGGCCTATAACCTCCTGCAGATCCAGAACAAAGTAAGCAGTATATCAGCATGAACTCACTCACACGTCTCAAGTCAGGGCGCTTCTGTTCATGTAGAGTATCGTGTGGTTTTAAAAAATCCATGAAAAAAAACAACAGGATGATTCGATGGGGATGTACACGTAGGGGGCAGTATAGACCAGTATGGCCGAGGGTATTGTATGCCCCCCCCCCCCAACAGTATGGTTCTGGGTTTGAGCCCCAATGGCCGCAACATCCTTGAGCAAGATGCCAAACCCGTAACGGCTCATCACTTGACATGTATCTAAAAAAACAAAACAAACATAATAATAATAATAATCACTTTGGATAAAAGAATCTGCTAAATGACTAAATAGTATGTATATACTGTCCATGTATGTTTATATTATACAATGCGCGCCTCTCTTACCTGACGTTAACAGCTTTGCTTGTGCTGATGATGCAGGAGAAAGCTCGGGGCAGCTCTGGCTTCCTGTCCAAACAGAGACGAGTGGTGACATCCAATCCGGTGAGGAGCCCACAACGGCCTCACTTCTTCAGAACTGCTCAGCCGTACAAGTACAAGGTGGGCTGTGAAGCTTACACACGGTTACAGACAACGCTGTCCAACAACCCTTTTCTGCTCGGTCGGTCTATTTTCGTTGCCTGTTGTGACCAACATGCATTGTGTTTTGATCTCCGCAACCTATAGTCCTAATAGTCCTTATCGAAACTATTGTTTCTCAGTGGATATGTTCTTTTACTTTTAATGACTTGTATAGAGCACGACGTTGTTAGTGTACAGTTTACATAGCCAGTCTATCCGTCGTGCATCTCTCTGTCTAAACAGTCGATCTCCTGTGCCGTGGCCGTGTTTGCCCCTGCACACACGTAACCCCTTTTCCACTCACTCACAGGAGAGAGAACCGTCGCCCGGCAACCGAGAAGCAATGACATCGGCGACCCCCGCCGGTGACGTCACGCTGCTCGTCCACTTCAACTTCAACGACTTGTTTGTGTGGGCGGTGCTCCAGCGACGCCAGCAGATGGCGCTGTTTCTGTGGCAGCACGGCGAGGAGGCGCTGGCCCGTGCCACCGTGGCATGCAAGATGTACCGCACCATGGCCTCGGAGGCCCGGCAGAGCAACATGGACGACAACGTGGCGGAGCAGCTGAAGGCGTATTCGCTGTGAGTTTGTGTCTTTCCTTCCCGAGAGACGAGAGATCTCACTTTATTCATCCAATGATGCAGGTGTACAGCAAATACGCAAAGTAACAATAAGATGTATGCATATACAGCTGCCTATCAGGGTTGGGAGAGTAAAATACGCAATATACGCCTCTTGGTCAAGTGATATATGTTCATTATGTATTGATTGCATTGTAACCGTCGGATGTGTTCATGTTCTTGTTTCCATGTCCATTTGTTAGTGAGTTTGGGCAGCTGTCGGTGGACATGTTGGACTGCGCATTCCACCAGAACGAGCAGATGGCCATGAAGCTGCTGACCTCCGAGATGGAGGCCTGGAGCCACTTCACCTGCCTGCAGATGGCCGTGTCGTCGTGTCACAGGCCCTTCGTCTCGCACTCCTGCACCCAGACCCTCCTCACCGACCTCTGGACCGGCTCGCTGAACATGAGGAAGAACTCTTTCTTAAAGGTAAGAGGGGAAGGAGTGCTCTCTGGGGTTGTATTGGGTGGGGAAGCTTTTAAAGCGCTTCCTATTGAGATGGTTAGGCTTCAGTTGCATTCAGTTCATATTTATTGTCCCACACGGGAAACTCACTTTTGGTGAGCTGGGCATGATAGTAAAACATAGTAAGAGTAGGACACAAAAAAAATATTACAAATACAAATTGATACATAAAATGCTGTAAGGATAAAAAAACAACAACACACAAACAGATCAAAACAGATACAAAACAGACCAAAATCAGATGGCTTAGGCTTTGATGGAGCTACAGTAGATCTGAGATGCAGCAGGATTGTTGCCTCTTGACTACTATGTAATGGCAACGTTTCCATCTAGACTCACTAGACCGACTGGAGCATTTGAGTAGCCTCTACACTGCTGTCCCATTCCCCCAGATCATCCTGAGTCTGGTGCTGCCTCCGGCCATCCTGCTGCTGGAGTTTAAGAGCCAGGCGGAGATGTGCCACGTTCCCCAGTCCCAGGAGGCCCCGCTGTTCGGACGGGACCCCGGCAAACCTGTCCCCCCCGACCAGCAGAGTGAGCACAGGGTAAAGCACTGGCGGTACACTAACTATTTCAGCACAGTAAATGTAATTCTATGTGTTTGTATTTAATCTTTTCAAATTGTACTTTATGTGTTTGTATGCATCATTGTATTGTGTGTATTGTGTTAGTGTATGTATTGCATGTTATTTGTTCTACTGTATATTCTTATATTCTATGATATTCTAGGTTTGTATGTACTGCTCTATTCTAGTCTGTTCTATGTGCTGGTGTGTATTCTAAGCGGCTGTGTGTATTATTCGGTGTGTTTGCGTGTACTATATTAAGTGTTTGTATGCATTATGTCTATTTGTTTGTGTGTCTTATGCTACGCGTTGGCGCGTGGGTTCTCGTCCAGGATGAGGAGAGCGGCCTGTCGTACTCTCAGTCGTGCCTGGGCCTGATGTCCCAGACGTTCTCCTCCCTCACCAAGCTCTGTCTCTTCTGGGTCAGGAGGTTCTACGAGTGCTACACCGCCCCTGTTGTCAAGTTCTGGTTTCACACAGTAGGTGGACATGTAACCCTCACTCTTATTACACGTCACTGTGTATATATTATTGTGTACATACTCATCACCCTCTTTGTGATTTTTTTATTTTTTACTGATTATTGGCGATCTCATGATTCATGATTTCATGAATTTGATGATTATTGGTGAGCTCATGATTCCTGATTTAATGCATTTTACAGAGTGGTAATATGCAACAGTGTTCCCATTGTAGATGACTTAATGACATAAACTGAATATTGACCGGCCTTGTGATTCTTCGTTGAGTGTGTATCGTCACTGTGTCCCTCCTTTGCCCCTGTGTGTAGATTTCCTACTTGCTTTTCCTGATGTTGTTCTCCTACACCATCCTGGTGAAGATGGGGGACTACCCCAGCGTTCAGGAGTGGCTGGTCATCGCCTACATCCTGTCCACCGCAGTGGAGAAAACCAGAGAGGTGAGAGAAAGAGAGAGGGAGAGAGAGAGATATCTTACTCTTTTGTGTTTCGTATTTAACTTTTTTTTTACTAGGCCTACATTCTTTTTCCTTTGTTCTGAACTGCCTTGGCAATGTACATGTTTATTTTCCTGCTTTCCTTTTTGAACTGAATTTAATTCTACATATCCATACATATCCACGCATAGACTAATACAGCAGCATGAGGTAGCGAAGAGCGACCCACTCACCTTGTCCAGCCCCCCAGGTGCTGATGTCAGAGCCCAGGAAGCTGAGTCAGAAGCTGAAGATCTGGTTCTCGGAGTACTGGAACGTGTCCGACTTCATCGCCATTGTCCTCTTCCTGGCCGGACTGACGCTGCGCTGGCACACGGGCTCCTACCAGGTGGCAGGCCGCATCAGCTACTGCCTGGACATCATCTTCTGGTTCGTGAGGGTCCTGGACCTGCTGGCCGTCAACCAGCACGCTGGGCCTTACCTCACCATGATCACCAAGATGGTCGGTTGGGGACACTTTGTACTTTTTAATGAATACAAAACGACTTTTTAGTATTTAAAAAAATATATGTATTTATTTAAAAGGGACCGCGTACAGTTAAAACATAAATGTCACCATCATTTGATGCACCATACCAGATTGCATCTGTCGTCCCAGTTTTAATTGTCTTACTTAACTCTTCTCACTGGACATGTGTCCGATGGCTCCGTCCAGACTATAAAATCGTCGATACGATACGATAGTACTTCATTGATCCCAGACGGGAAATTCGGTTGGCACAGAACTGGACAGTAATGGGTACAGTAGTAGAATCAAAAAAAGAGAGACAAATTGAAAACAACAAAACTACAAACAAATATACAGAAAAATATGAATATACACAATAAGAGTAGTAGAACCACGTGTTGGTTGTTATTTCTTAAACCTTTTTTTTCGTTTTTTCTTCCTTCGTTCTTCTCTCAGACCAGTAACATGTTCTTCATCGTGGTGATGATGGCGATTGTGCTGCTGAGCTTCGGGGTGTCCCGGAAGGCCATCTTGTCCCCAAATGAGGCTCCATCCTGGAGCCTAGCCGTGGACGTGGTCTTCCAGCCCTATTGGATGATCTTTGGAGAGGTTTACGCTGGAGAAATAGACGGTGCGTGGTTCAGCCCATTCATTCGTTGGCCAGATTGGAATTCAGTTGATGAATAAAGAAATATGTATATATTGCTGTTACATTCAAATCATTATATCATATAAGATAATAATAATATTTATTACACTGGCTTTGTTAAATACTCGATTCTGATTGATCAATTACCACATTCTGCGGCCTGTTATATCAGATTACACCATGAACGACTAACAGGCCGCTGCTATGACTAACAGACCACTGCTACGGACGCAGTTCCAACCGTAGAATCTAACTATATATATATATATATATATTTTTTTTTTTGTGTCAAATGATTGATTTCTTCAGTAAGTAGCTGTGTAATAAGTATGTACAGCGAGCCGATCGATCGACTGCGAAATAACCCCCGAGACATTACCCCTGCCATAATGTGGACGTGTCCTATATGTCCTGTATGTCTTTGTGTGTTGCCACAACCAGTATGCGCGAGCGATGAGAAGTGCCCTCCGGGATCCTTCCTCACACCTTTTCTCCAGGCGGTGTATCTGTTCTTCCAGTACATTATCATGGTCAACATCCTCATTGCGTTCTTCAAGTAAGACTCTCTCTCACCTTGAAAAAAAAGTCAAAAGTCTTCATTCCGGGAGTTCGTCTGGGGAAGACCGTCCGGGGACATCCTCGCTAAAGTCTTCAGTGTTTTATTTCCCTTGCTAAACAGCAACGTGTACTTCGACATGGCCTCCACGTCCAACAAGCTGTGGAAGTACAACCGCTACCGCTACATCATGACCTATCAGGACCGCCCGTGGCTGCCCCCACCCTTCATCCTCCTCAGTCACATGGCGCTGTGTGTGAGCGCCCTCTGCAGGAGGTTTCGGGGTGGGACCAAGGGGAGAGGCTCTGGGCTGAGTAAGGATTTTGTGTGTGTGTGTGTGTGTGTGTGTGTGTATATTGCGTTATTGTGTCATGTGTCTGTTGATGTGATTCATCATTATTATCACAGACTTTACAGACCAACAGGCACTATTGTCTATTTGCGGTCTATTTGTGGTCTCTTGGTAATATACAAGATACGCAGAATTACCACCAAAAACAATGGCATGCTAAAATGGCAGGTTACCAGTGTATCTTATTTGACCTTTCCCTATCGCTGCCCCTGACCAGAGCTGTACCTTTGCCAAGAGGACCGAAAGAGGCTCCACGAGTTTGAGGAGAAATGTGTACGTGTCCACTTCCACCAGAAGAACGAAGGTCTCCACAACAACCAGATTACACGAATTAAAGCCACAGCTGAGAGGTTGTATTTTCTGTATTTCTGTATTTTTGCATTTTTTGTCTTTTTTTATTTTGTAATTTGAACAATTTAAATGAAAAACAATTGAAAAACCCGTGCCCCACAAGTTTAAAAAAAGAAAAAAAAAATAGCTAACAATGGCAGCACCCATGAACATGTGTTCCAGGACAGAAGAGATGTCCACGGTGGTGGGGGAGGTCTCAGAGCGGGTCCACTCCATCCAGGACAGCCTATCGGTCTTAGACGGGCAGCTGGGTCAGCTCCAGGACCTGTCAGCCCTGGCCGTGGACACCCTCAACCTGCTCTCCGCCTCCGACAGCCTGCACCACCAGGACGCGCGGCTAGCCCCCTATCGGCCGATCGCACTGGCCCACCAGCCCTTACCTCACAGCTGGACACTGAGAAGCGGAGGATGTGATGTCACGAGTGTGCGACGGGTGGCGCCTAAGGCGTGCAAGAGCACTCCGCCCTCGTTGCTGAGGGGAAGCAGCCGACTGGCCCTCCCCCCGGAGAGTCACACGGCGGTCCGGAGAAGCAGGAACAGAAGTCCAGGACACGCAGAAAAGTCAACAGGGGAGGTCTGTCGTTCTGAATAGTTTCTGTTCGCTGAAGCGTTGTGAATATGATTTCTGAATGATAACCCCTTTCCTAAGGAAATCAGCAACACCACCACACCACTCTCGTTTTGCAATATTTTGATTTGGGAGCTTAACTGATTTGCAGTATGCAGTATTTGCAGCATGGAGGAGTACAACTACATACATTTGAAGGCATACAATGAATGCAACACATTGCAAAGTATAGTTGTGCATATAAATGTATATTGTGTGTATATATGAAATAATAATAATAAATTCTCTGTCCACTTTGATGTGAATTGCAGGAGTCTCCGCCCTCTGCCGAGCTACTGCAGGGAGGTCATCGGTTCTCGCCCCTCGGCTCCTGCCCTCTGGGAGGCGTCATGTGGGACCGGACCCCGTATGACTCCCAGGAGCTGTCGCGCTGCTGCTCCCCGCCTCATGGCCCCCCGTTGTCTGGAGGAGACGGAGAGCTGGAGCAGCACCATGGACACAGACCCTGGAGCTGCGACCCATCTCTCTACCCCAGCCAGGAACACGCCTCTATGGAGGAGGCAGCCGAGGAAGAGGAGGAGGAGGAGGGTGACAAGGAGGAGATATGGGTGGAGAAGAGCGACCCCGGTGGCGATCCCAACTGTGTGCTGTCGAGAGCTTCCAGCAGCTCGCTTCAGCCCTCCGACCCCCGTGGCTCCTCCTCCTTTACCAAGAGCTTGCTAAAAACCGCCTTCAGTCAGGACGACAGCCAGCCGAGGTGCCGGCCCTTGCCTTCCGGCCAATGGGCGAAGGTGCAGAGGAAACCCTTCCGGTGGGCGTGCGTGTCGAGGGAGCGGCCCTACGGTCACTGCAGATCGCTGTCCTCCAGCGTGGAGAACATCACGTTCACCGGGGCCCCTCTGAGTCCCCTGAGGGGCTCGTTCTCCTTCCTGGCTGGACCCCCGTCTCCTGGTGGGAGGGACCGGCATGTTGGTGCCTCGCTGAGTGGCAGCAGGAGCGAAGGTATACCATTTATGAGTTTATGATGGCGTGACACACGCGTACCTTGCTGTACACTGAAGTCTGGGGGGGAAATCGATGGGAGGAGGAGTTTCATTTGCATATTTATTGAAAGGTTTTGGTTACAGTGTGTGGATGGACAGGCCGTAATGATGAAATGTCCCAAATGGTCTTCCATTGAAAGTGATGGACAACAGAATCTAAAAACATCAAATAACGTACACAGAGGGAACTACACACCGTACCGAATATCTCGTCAGGGAAATGTCAAAAAGTTAAACTCTCAAAGTCGGCTAATAAACTCCGTCTTGGAAAGACTTGTAGGGGTGTGGTCTAAATCCCCGCCCGCCCCCTCGCTGTTTTGTGTAGTTTGGACTTCCTCAACATCCCAAACGTCGTAGCTTCATTCAGCGGCACCGTCACTGTAATCCGATAATTGGTCACCCCCTTGCCTATGTAGCCAGGAGGGAAAACTGACTCCACACATTAGATCTGCTTGAAGAAATAGAAGGAAATCGATTAACTGACATTCGCAATTTCATTATTAGTAATTATAATTAGTATTATAAGTAAACAACAGATGTCTGTTGCCAATCACTTTTCTGTTTTTACACCTTTATTCTGTCTCCACAGAATGGTCTAAATCGTCAGACTTCGGTCCACTCTTGGGCAGCAAAGCTAGAGGCCTGAATAAGAAGACCGTCAAAATCCAGGAAGTACTGTGACAAACCTCTAATGCTATGTCATTTATCGTTATTATTTGTACCCGATTTACTAAGATAGGATGCGATTACAGCGTCCAATATTTGAGACCACTATTTGCTTTGGTTTGACTCAACGTTTCCCTCCATCTTGAGCATTCTTGTCTTCCCCATGGCAGATGAACACGGACCCCCATATGTGCAATGTGCACAGGAGGAGGAGCAGAAGGTTGCAGGGAAGATGTTGGTCTGCTTCGGCCAGCCTCAGTCAGCTCAGTATGTGACCATGACCCCGTTGAAAGGCTAAAACCTAAACTAGTTGTTAGAGGAACCGTACCAAACACATTGCTTGGTTGCCTGTGATGGTGCTACAGAGTAGTTTCCTGGCACTTGTTCGAGCCAATCCAGAAGAGGAATTACAATGACATGTTTCTTCAGAGATGGTGCTGACCCTGCAGATATGATGTCAATACAATGTAATGCATTGTATCTATCTTTCGATAGATACATGCAGCTCAAGGATGCAAGGCCATTGGTTTTGAAGTGGAGATACTGTATGACAATGCAAATCCAGCTCCAACTCCAACCAGGCACATCCATTTTATACATTACAAATGATAGCGCCAGAAAGGATACAGGCCTGTCCATCCTCTAATCATACTGTGTCATCAATATTGTTGCAGATTGTGAGCCCATGGAATTTCTACAGAAACAAGTGTTTGGGAATCCGGTAAGAGTGATTCCCTGTTAAGACAAATCAAATTTAAATAAATGCCATTTGGTGGATGCTTTAATCCAAATCGGCGGTCTCATGGTATTGTTCAGGGTGTGGCGTGTTGACTGTCGCTGTATTGTCCTGTAGGACAGGGGGAGTCCCAGTCAGTCAGTATGGAACAGCTTTGCCAGATCTGTGAGCCCCCGGTCTTCGTGAGTTTGTTCGTTTGGTTGAGCCCTTGTGATCAGTGAGTAATGGTCAGTTCATATGTTATTGCAGAGATAATAACCGTGGCACTTTTTCTCTCTAACTTTCAGTTTACAAACTGGAATTGCACCCGAAGGTATTTTAAGAGGAACTCTTACATGACCTTTTTCTTGTACATCCGTGTACATTGAAATTTGATTTAAAAGAAATACATGGTTTTTTTTCTCCAATGCAGCAAAGAACTTATTCCATTCCACTGAAGATTTGTATCCTCACTACTCAGGTATTCAGACCACACA
>OMNR01100515.1:0-12238 GCA_900303205.1 Mora moro
ACCGCACACCCACTGCTACACGTCCCTCTGCTACACGTCCCTCTGCTACACTCGTGTTCACCGCTGCTTCTTTTTCTGCCGCTCGCCCCTGTCTCTCTCCCCTGTCTCTCTCTTTCTCTCTCTCTCTCTCTCTCTCTCTCTCTCTCTCTCTCTCTCTCTCCTCCTCACTCACGCGCTGCCCTGCTGCTTAAAGGGGGCGTACGTTCTTGAAACTAGGATTCGTGGTATCTCGAGATTTGTTTGAACATTAGTTTTTTTTCCCCACCGTATCTATAAGTACGAATTCCCGGCCAGACATGAACGCAGACGGGTTCATTCAGCAATAAAAGCTGCATCCCGTTTCTGAACGAATATCTCGACCAATAGGCGAGAATAAGGCAAGAATAGGGCAAACACAGTCAAGAGCTAGCCTACATTTGGTTTTCAGTTATATGTGCTGCGGGTTATGTGCGTTGGGAT
Organism: Mora moro; assembly: GCA_900303205.1. Lineage (NCBI taxonomy): Eukaryota > Metazoa > Chordata > Actinopteri > Gadiformes > Moridae > Mora > Mora moro. Next base: position 460 of record OMNR01100515.1, read on the forward strand.
GCTTCTTGTCACACACATTTCGACAATAGACCCCTTTCACATCGCAGGACAGGTGTCGCTCATAACACTGTTTAAGTGTATGCTGCTCTTATGTAGCCGTACCAGAGCGCGGGTCGTGAAACTAGTGAAGATAACACACATTGACAATGGAGCCTTTTCACAGAGCTGTTATAGCAGGGCAAACACAGGTGTAGCCTCCAACATTAACACTGGGTAGGCAGGCCGGTGTTTCATGTAGGCTATGTGTGTCAAAGAACCAGCACTGGTCAATGTGTGTTATCTTCACTAGTTTAGTCTACTAGCCGTGTCCTGGTACATGAACGTAGCAGACTCATAATTAGTGTTACCTGTGTTTGTCATACAAGACGCCTCTGTGAGAAGGGTCTAATTTGCTCATGAAAAATATTCTGACAAGACGGTTTTGTTTTTCTTTACTAATTGATGACACACGATGACGCAGTCAATCACATTCCCTCGTGGGTTGTAGAATTACATTACTACTTATAGGCAATTAAAACCAACACATAAAATGTAAAGTAATTGAACCACATAGAACAAATATCTATGTATCTTAAATATCTATCTAATATAGGCCTAAATGAATCATGTCAAAGGTTGATTGACGCATAGCGCAGTCGTGCGCTATCCTTTCAGCACCAAGTGTTAATTTCACACGATGACATGGCGGTTTTTATTCGTCGGGTAAGCTCACAACTTTAAACACTTTAAACACGCAGTTAGACGGCCTAAGCATAGACCTACACGGCGCGTCATACCACTTGTTGCACGAGTGCGCAATTGGTATTAGGGGGTTTTACTGCACAGTATATCAAAACTACAGTGTTTTTCAAGTTTTCTCAAGTATGAAAAGATTGCGGGGGTTTTATTAAACAGCGACTTTTTTTACTGCAAAAAAAAGTCTAACACTTTTGGAGGGGAGGGAAATAAGAGCACAAATTGCACGCCCTGTTTAAAGACAGTTCTACCAACAGCTATATGCGTAGCCTAATCCATCTCCAAGCATTGCTAATGAGTGCGTCACTGTGTTATCTGTATTATTGATTTAAAAAGAAGAAGCAACGCGAACCGGACTGGTTTTTCTCAGAACACCAAGGTCGGTCATGAGAACATTAGCGATGAGATGCCGGTATACACGGTGTGTGTCGGTTGATTGGGATTTCAGTGAAAGGCGGGCGAAAACGCTTCCAGCAACCAAGTGGAGTGACGGAAAAGAGTATAGGCTACAGAGGACTTATAGGAGTGATGGTCGGGAAACGAAAGTTAACTTTTTCTTTACGGGAGTTCTTCTCACAATGCTGTAATTAAAGACACGATGGCGGAGTAATCCACATGGGACAGGTACGTCCGCAAGTGAGAATACAAAGTCTGCGGCACCCTAGCAGACCATCTGACAGTTCTCCAAGAGGCGCCGCTCAGTAGTTGGGGGGTATGGTCGTCAGCTGGTGTTCACTCTTTCTGGATGACTAAAGATGCCAGCCTACTAGTTTGATAATTAACAAAATATAATTTTCATACATTGGACTGGACAATAGCCTATCAAAAGGAATAGTTTTTTGCCTTTGTTTGGACGCGCATAAGAAGTATTTAATAGGCAACTAACTCTACGGTAAATCAAAATGTATTACATTACATATAGCCTATAATATATGGCGTATTGAAATACACCATTGCCTATGTACTAAACGCGTGTTAGGAAACTTTTACGCACGAGGTTTTTTTTTTTCTACTCAAATCTATTTTCACATGTCTTTTTTAAACGCATTTCCCAAGAAGAGGAATTAATTTTCAATCAGTCCACGATAGCGATGAGCGTACTGCGCAAGCCCTTCACCATGGGCCTGCTGATGCTGTTCTGCACTCTGACCGGACACTTTGGAGAGAGTGCGCCCAAGGAAGCTACTACGGTTGCGAGGAACGATAATAGCTTTAGGCAGTACGCTGCGATTGTAAAACACATGGACAGTAGCCGGGATCATAGCAACACCGAGACGGCGACCCGGTCGACAGCGCGAAAAGAACCCACAACCGTGCCAAGGGACTTGCGCAATCTTAGAACAGAAAGAGCGCATAAAAATATTGGTGAGTAGCTTAGTCTTGCGTGCGAGCGGTAACGGTGGATTCTTACAACTTGCTGGAAAACAGCTCCAACTTAGTAGTCTATTGATCTGTAGTTGTACAAATCGTTTTAAGCTGATCGTCCCCCTTTTCCCCACCTTCTCATCTTGCACAGAAATATCCACGAGAGATATCAGAAAGAAAGAAAAGTTTTTAAAACATTTAACAGGTAAGGAGCGCTGCAAGTAAATCACTTTAGTGCATGTGTGTGTTGTGTTGCGCGCGCGCGCGCGTGTGTGTGAGAGTGTATGGGAGGGGATTCATGCAAGAACAAGACATAAGGGGGATTGAGAAAGTGTATAATGAGAGCAATGGTAGTCCTAACTAATGGCTCTTGAATGAACGGAAGTGAAGGTGAGAGTGACTTGGATCTCCAAATCTGTTGGGTTTTTTTTCTCCAGGACCTCTGTACTTCAGTCCCAAGTGCAGGAAGCACGTTTACAGGCTCTACCACAATACCAGAGACTGTACAATACCTGCATGTAAGTCCTGCGACCAGAGTGACCCGAGATGATTTACTGTTCTTTTCTTCCGGGTAGCTCCTATAGCTTCCCAGAAACACGTATGGTTCTCATAAATGATCTGGAGGCGGATATCCATCAAAAAATATTTTCTCTCAATTTCACCATATATATATATATATATATATATATATATATACATGCTCTCCATTTCTTCCCTCTTTCCTCAGACTTCAAAAGGTGTGCACGACTCCTCACACGGTTAGCAGGCAGCCCACAGTGCACTGAGGGGTAGCACACTCAAGGTACATGAACCCATTCTCAAATGAATGGATGGATGGATGGATGGATGGATGAATATTAACCCATACTCCCATGAATTAAGGAATGGATGGATACTGACCCATTCTCTCAATCAATTAATTAATTAATTAATGGGTGGATGCTTCCATCTAACAACAACGCAGCGGTTTCAACCAGTAGATGCGTGTTGTAGAGGAAGTAGATACCAGTGGAGGGGAAGAGCTCATGCTAAATGTCTTGGTGGTAGTATCACATGTGTGGGTTGTAACACACCCGGAATGTTAGAACTTTGAAGTGAATTGTGTCATCATTGTCATCATCAATAAAACATCACATTGGGTACAGCTGGAAGAGGAACGCCCACAGTGGTGCACAGTGCACAGAGCGTCTAGACCACCCCCATGGTGCCCTATAAAATAGCATGTTAGCTAGATGAGGGAATTAAAGTTGTTTTCTGTTTCTCATCAAGTCCAATGTATTTGTATTTGTATAGACCTTAATCACAAAGATATCGTACTCTTCATGGTTCACATCATACAACATCAGACCCAGAGGGGGAAAAACCTTGAGAAGGAACACAGAAGAGAGATCATTCCTTCCAGGGCAAAATAGGCAATATAATGGTAGCAGAAAATATTCATGAACATTAGAAAAGCTAGTAAACAAAACAGAGCAGAAATGAAGTAACGTGCATTATGTTATAAGGAAATGGTTGATTAGTAATGAGTTTGAAAATTCAATCATGATGTTTGTCTGTTGATCTGAGTAAATAATTAATCAAAAGGGACCACCTTTGTACTGACATAGTACGTTCTCAGTATGGTGGCAACCAGTGATCCAGGACTCAGTTATACTCTGTGTGATCATATAAACTATGTACTTGCATTACTTGGCTCCATTAAAAAATTCACCATGGGCACAAAATGCAAAGAGGTGATAAGCACGCAGTGCACAGCTGTGGCCCAGCAAAAATATCAGATCTGTGGTAAATCGTGCTCTTTTCTTATTGATTTCACATGCTTCCTTTCCTTTCGGTGAAGGAAGGAATTTTTTCAGCTGCTCGTGCCAACTCTTAGACAGCACTAAATTTTACTTAATCTTCATTGTAGGTTGCAGCCAAGCTCACGCTATCCAGCAAAAGAAGAAGAGGAAGAAGAGGAAAACGAGGAAGGAGAAAAAACACCTCTGAATAAAGAGGTGCCTTGGACTGTATCAGGTGCAGCCATCTCCCTCTGACCTGCCCAGTATGCCATTAGGTCCAGTATTGTCCTGCAGAGTGGTCTGATCTACCAAGACATGGATTACTACCACCCGCAGGTCCACCTGGCCTGAATGACGGGCCAACCACACCTACAGGAGGTTGCCACCGGGCAACAAAAGACAGAGAAGGACTAAAGAAATGGAAGTGAAATGGAAGGAGATGAACATGGTGGTGGACCAACAACCAAACCGCTGGCTGAAAGTGACCAACGAGGCGCTCCTTTGGTGTTTCTTCCTTTTTTGTTTAAAAAAAAACATCTTGCCAAAAACAAAAAAGGGATTGATATTTTTGCAGCGTTCGGTTCACTTCTTAAAGAACAGAACCTAAAATAACAAATAAAATACAACAGGCTCTGTAGTACCTCTGCCCAGAGATGGGCAAAAATACATTGAAATGTATCTAGATACAAAATACAAATACATGCTCATTAAATGTATAAAAATAAATTACAGGAAATTGTGAGGAAATGTATTTAATTAAATACATGTGATTTGTATTTAAAATACACAAATACATAAAGTAACCTGCCATTAAGTCACAAGAGGGAATGAGCTGTTGTATGTTTCAGCAGCAGGTTATGTTATCTGTTTATGTTTGTTAATGATTTGTTGGTTTTATGCTGAACTCTTGCCAAGGACATGTTTGACCCTTTTTCCCCCAAAATGTTAATCTTTGTGAAATAAGGGTTGAATGAAAATGAATAAATAAAGTTACGTAAAATGAAAAATGAAGTAAAGTAAAAATAAGAAGCACTGCAGAGTAACTGCTCTCTCAAGTTCACTTAGCTAGCTAGCTAAATCAGTTAACTAGCTAGCTAGAATTCATGCCCCCACTTGTTTTCTCAAGCCACGTAAAAGTTTATAATTCTTTCCTTTATTTAATCATTTTTCAATAGCTTGCATTTGCACATTCATTTCTAATTACCTGTATGGTACATGCAGGTCTCAAACTGTGCAGTGTGGTGCAAGGTTATTATCGTTAATGAAAACTAACGAAATAACGAAAACTAGGTGTGAACAAAACATTTTCATTAACTGAAATAAAAATGAAAACGAGGCTTTACAAAAAATGATTAAATGAAACTGTATTGTGTGTTTACAAAACTAACTAAAATAAACTAAAATTATAGAAAATATGTGTTTCGTTTTCGTTTTGTCAATATATTTCATAGATAAGCCTAGTATTTTGGGTGGATATGAAACCTATCTTCCAATGTTTTAGCCTCTTCATGTGTCTTTAGTCTATTGGCTATTTAGATCTTTACCCAGCACACTACATGCATCTCACCTCAGAAGCAGAATTACACATATTTTGCACTGCATCTTATGTAGCCTGTTCACATATTTGTGCCCATATCAACATTTTATGTACTGTTGTTGTTGTTGTTGTTGTTGTGGTGGTGGTGTCCAGTTAATTTTTTCTGGTTAATGACATAAGCACACTGACTGGCACACATTTTTCATAGTTGTCTTTTGTGAATGTTCATCTGTCCGAATACATTTTTTAAAAAGGTAAGTTTTCTTGAGTTTTTATTACACAATACTTGTTCTGACCTTTTTGAATAACCTTGGTGTGGCGACTAGGGACAGGCACCATCAAAAGCCCACTGGCACATGCACATCATGACATGCATAAAGTCATGTGACACATACCCACTTGAACAGTCAAAACTACAAGAAATATAAGCATCATATACATATACTAGAAAATGTGCTCAGTAAAGCACAGACCTCCACCAAGGAATCCGCTTGATAGAAATGGGTGTGGCTTGGAGGGTCCAATGACACCCTACAAGGCCCCCTTTAGAGATTTTCAAGAAAACAGGAAGTGGGCAGGGCTTGGGGAGGTCACCCAACAATCATTCTGAACAGACAGTCATCCTAATCACTAATAAAGTAATTTAAGTATTATTCATAAAAAAAATACTACGGCCAAATGTATCTACAAATTAGATCTAGTTGTATTCACTCGGATCAAATACAAAATACCCAAAAGTAATTAAAATATGTATTTCGCTTTATATATGTCGCTTTGGATAAAAGCGTCTGCTAAATGCCCTAAATGTAAATGTAAATGTATTTCAAATACATTAATATTAATCATTTAAATAATGCCCATCTGTACCTCTGCCTTCTACCCTACACTTGTGCTCACACTGAAAACTACTATTAAATTATTAGCCACATGAAAAGGAACATTTTTTAGTCTTTGGATGTCATTGAGACATTAAAACAAACCCAGGACCATATCTTCAGCGCTGTAAATGGAAGCCACCCTACAAAACTTGGTTTAGTATGGTATATTCACATGTATATTCTGTAGACTATAAACATTTAAAAAAGTGCAATAAATAATAAAATAAAAAATAAATAAAGCTATATTAAAAGCTTTTATTTTAAACATGCTTTGTGTAGTCCATAAAGAAATACAAAAATCTAGAATGTTAGCACTGGTTTGTTGTATATAATATATACATTGAAATAAATGGTTATAAAACAATGGCCAAAAAAATAGCAGCCAAAAAACACCCAGCCAAATACCCATTGAGATTAACATTTAGTCTAGCATTAACTTTAACCCTGGTCTTGACCTTTAACCTTGCCATTTTAACCCCCCAAAATGTCCGGTCATGTGACATCATCTATATCAGTGATGTTCAAGTGGTGGGTTGTGACCCATAAGTGGGTTGTGAGACATTTTGAGTGGGTCGCAGAGCATATTCCAAACCTAAATCTTCAGAAAGAAGCCCATGAATTAACTATTGTTCCAATCTTAATTCATGTTTTAATGGTTTACTATTTCATTGAGTTTAGCCCCAATTGTTGCAGCTTTTTGTTCACTCAATGTTTTTAACAGTACAGGAAGGCATTGTTGATTACTGCGATATTGGTAAATACTATATATTATATTATATATATTGGGGGGTCGTGACTTAATGACTAATGACACATGTGGGTCCTGAGGCGAGACCAGTTGAGAACCACTGACGTATCTATAGGCTCACCTCACAGTCGTACAGATACCTTACATAACCCAAAGCCACACTGTCCCTTCTAATTAGCGCTTGTAGGGATACCACTTCTATATTTCAAATAAAACAAAAACTCTCCACAAAGTTTTTCTCCAAAAGTTTATTTATGACCAATTCAGATAACCATCATAACCACAACACAGCAAATTCCAAGCAAAGCAAAGCAAGGCGCTATACAGTGCAGTTCCTAAAAATCGCCAAACCAACAGAGGATATCTTGATTATAAATGGCTAAGTTGGGCTAAGTTGATGAGTGTTTGTATGAAGAGGCCAAAGCATACTGAACGATCAAGGGCCAATACTCGCGTTCGTCCAGTCGAATCACAATTCACCATCTGATGTGGTTAGGAATTGTTCTCCAAGAACACTTTGCAGCATCTCACGCACTGTTCGTACACTGTTTCAAAGTCTTCCTCGCTTCCCTTCAGAAGAGATAAGGAGACATTAATAAGGTTTGACTGGGATGAAGTGAATATATGAATGCTTCACATGGTGTTGACAGAACTGAAAGCTAGCCCATGATCTTCATCAAAAACTAGCTGGATTTTACATAGATTTTAATCAATGTCGTTTGTTTTTGTATTATGACCAGAAAATGATACCCTTGAAATTCAAATTAATTGAGCACTTTCGTCATCAACCCAAATGTTCTCTCCCTGTAAATGTAAAAAAGAATACAGTCAATGGGCCCTCATAAAAAAACGTTCCTACTTAACCTCAATAACTATTTGTACTTTAGTACATGTCTTTTTTGTTTGTTCGTATGACAATGGGTCCTAGCCGGACGCCAATGGGCTCCAACTACACACATTAGCGAGTAATAAGGCCAATATTATCAAAACCAGGTAGGATTCACAGGGCTAACATAACATGCACTCAATGGGGAATAATCAGGGAACTGTTATTGTTAAGTAGGTCTGCACACCAAGAGACATGGAATTTATTAAACTAACTTTTTTTTAAACAAAAAATCCTGCTCAAGCGCCAATGTGGCAGACTTGGTCATAGCTAGCCATACCATTATGCTAACCTTTAAGATACCATCATGCCAACTGGAATGCTGGCCAAATGAGAATTGGAGAATTCATATTTTGTAAGAAAACCATTGAGATCCTTGTGGACTGATGTTTAAAGGTTCACTGCATGATGCCTAACCAAAGCCTCTTCTATTTGAGTGCATTGTTGAAATATAAGCAAACAAATCAACCAGTCTGAATTCCAACACTTTGGTTTTGACAGCCAAACTTAGCCAGTCGTTGGATAATTTAGACGGCAGAGTCTATGAAACCAAACTTGGAAACCGCCGTGTGAATGCGCAGTACCCCAAACCATATCTGAGCCCCCATGCAGCTGCGCCCCATTAGCTTGTCAATGTATCAACACCAAACAAGGGAACTTATGTGTGGTGCGTTTCTGTATGACGGTGACAGCTCTATACAATGAGGCTGATTGCAAGGAGCATGAAACCACAGCCCGATATATTGTTAGGCTTCCATCCTATTATGCCAATTCAACACCACTTGACATAAACTACAGCCAACCGAAACCTCTACTTTAAGCCCGAGTTTGAGGTAGACTAATGAAATAAAAACGTTAGCAACCAACCAACTTAAACTTATAAATCTGTCATTGTTTTCAATTTAGCATCTTCTGGTGATAAAACCAAGCAATAAAAGAAAAGATAATAAAAATAATAAAAAATGCCTGAGGACACATAAGCCAACCATTTGCCAAACACTAACATGCAATGAGAGCACACACGGTCCAGAGCTAATTCTCCATGGATCACATGATTCCAAATTATATTTCAACAAAAGAATGCCAAATAAATCTGTGCATACTGCAGAATTGGCTGATGAATGTCAGAGGGGACTAAATTATGATTTGAAGGTGATAAAGTTTAGACAGGAGAAACCTTAAACAGACTCCAAATCATAATTTTTTGTTCCTGGATCCTGGTGGTTGAAAGAGACGAGCAGAGCGATCGCGATGCAACTCCAAATTTACTGGTGCATGAAATTTACTGGGTGTTTCCACTCAGATTGGCTCTGCATTTTATTAAGTGAACCAAGATCATCTCTTTTGTGTGTGACCTTTTTTGTCAGGCCTTAAAGGGAAAGTGTTGAACACAATGCTCAAGGTATACAAAGTTCACACACACACACACACACACACACACACAACTTACGTAATACGGGTCTTTGATGATCAGCTGTTTCTGGGGGTCATATGAACCAAGGAGCTCAATCTTTGCTCTGCAGTTGCTCACAGATTTCGCCTTCGTTTTCAGGTCCCTGCATAGACGAAACAAAACGGGGGAAAAAACAGAGCCTGAGCAAAAACAAACGACAATTTAAACAATGTGTAGATATTCCTTGAACCCTGCTATACATATATTATACTTACTTCATACAGGCCAGAATGTACAGGGTGATTAGAACCGCATGGCCTATTTTGGTAATTAAATCACAATACCCCCAACCTCAGCCCAAGAGACTGAATGAAAGTGAATAAAATGTGCAGTTACTGGTGAAAGGGATTATAGGCTACCAGGAGTTCCATGCGACAGTGGGGCTTGAAGCCCACAAAGTGACGGGGCGTAAGTGGTTAACCAGGTTAACCACTTACGCCCAAAGTTATTATTTGGAATTCTCCTCTAAAAACGGCATACCCCAAAATGATTCATAACTTCATGAATATAAGGGCCTGCTGCATCCCAGATCTTGGGATCTATGGATAGACAACACTTGGGAGAATTGTCTTGTAACCATCACCAGGTCTGAGAGAAAGCAGAAAAAACACCAGAAAACGCTAATTTTACTGCCGCCTAAACGCAATTCTATATTAGAGAGAGAATAATGTCACTAAAACAGGAAGCTAGTAGCGATGTATGCTACTAAATCTGTTCTACAACTTCCCAACTGCAACTCAACCAAACTGGATGTCATCAGGTCAACCTGTTGGGCACCAGGAGGAGGCATTTACCCAGCTACCCAATCAAAGACGTTTTGTTTGTCCGATCATGGAGTTACCATGCAAAGCAGTAAAGCAAGGCTGATGGTAAAAATAACTTGACCTGACTTGGATTATCAATATTAAGATTCACCTGTTTTCCTCACACTGGACAGGATTGCCTGCAGGCAAGCAAGGCGGTTAGTGATTAAAAAGAAGGATTTCTTGGCTTTCATTTGGTACCAAATAAAGTTGTAAAGTTAAGGGAATGCATTTCTCGATCCGTTCAAATGTCGCTGCAACTTACATTTTCAGCAGTAGTAAGGATTACATTATTTTTGTAACATTTGGTAATATTACAATTTAGACGAAGCACACATTTGAATCTGTTCAGACAGCTTTGAGGCACTTTAAGTATCACTACGGTCATTTGGGTAGTCGTGGTTTTTTATTGATCTGGGCGTTCAAAACACAAACCTACGCAATTCGGAATTTTAGAGTGAAACAATGTCTATTACAATGAAAACAACATGAAAGAGAAAACATAACCATGGCATATTTCACTGGGAACAAAGCAGGAAGACGACAACTCGAACAGAGGATCACCTAATTAGGTTGACGACAGCTGGATGAAATCTATTTATGTAATTACTTAAGTGTTCATTTTGGTAGCTATTTCAGATTTAGTCTTAGTCTTTAGACGAAAATGCTTATTAGTTTTAGTCACATTTTAGTCATTTTTTTCCTTTCCTTCCTCCTTTTTCCTTTTTCCTTCATTCTAAAATTGACGGCGAGGGCTCCATTTCATTGCTTCACCCAGAATTCATAGAACCGTGGATTTGCCTTCGTCCAGTCCATTCAGCATAGTTTATTTAGTTTAGTTTTCTCTTTTCATAACACGTAGCGCACATGTAGTCGAACAGAGAGAAACTCCAATCATGACATTTAAATGACAGCAGGGTTTTCTAAAAGTCTGAGGTTCAGTCAGCACTACTAGGTGGGATGGACGGCTCAACTCCATCAGTCTGAGGTCCGGTCAGCACTACTAGGTGGGATGGACGGCTCAACTCCATCAGTCTGAGGTCCGGTCAGCACTACTAGGTGGGATGGACGGCTCAACTCCATCAGTCTGAGGTCCGGTCAGCACTACTAGGTGGATGGACGGCTCAACTCCATCAGTCTGAGGTCCGGTCAGCACTACTAGGTGGGATGGACGGCTCAACTCCATCAGTCTGAGGTCCGGTCAGCACTACTAGGTGGGATGGACGGCTCAACTCCATCAGTCTGAGGTTCGGTCAGCACTACTAGGTGGGATGGACGGCTCAACTCCATCAGTCTGAGGTCCGGTCAGCACTACTAGGTGGATGGACGGCTCAACTCCATCAGTCTGAGGTCCGGTCAGCACTACTAGGTGGGATGGACGGCTCAACTCCATCAGTCTGAGGTCCGGTCAGCACTACTAGGTGGGATGGACGGCTCAACTCCATCAGTCTGAGGTCCGGTCAGCACTACTAGGTGGATGGACGGCTCAACTCCATCAGTCTGAGGGTCGGTCAGCACTACTAGGTGGGATGGACGGCTCAACTCCATCAGTCTGAGGTTCGGTCAGCACTACTAGGTGGGATGGACGGCTCA
>OMNR01100566.1:0-12335 GCA_900303205.1 Mora moro
TGTGTGTGTGTGTGTGTGTGTGTGTTCTTTCCCCAGACAAGCATTGCATGGAAATACATTAACAGCAGCACCAATGATCTCAGCCTTTCACAAAGAGAAAATGAATAAACAAAATGTTAAACTTACTAAATCCTTACACAACCGGACCAACCGAGTCATGTTGACAGTACAGTTAGGACACTTGAGAATTGTGCTTTTGTGTTGCCCGATCATGTTTTGATTCTCAAAACAGTATTATTACATTCATAGTTAGTAAAGTTATGTTCGTGTCTGTTAACATTACGTTGTATTGAGTTAGTGAGAAGTTGTTCTCACTAACTGGACTCTGACTACTCACAACAGATAGTAATATTATACAATATTGCATTTGTATCTGAATCTATGTGTTGCTGTATTTAATTTGCTTTTATACAGCTATATATTTCATAGCAACATTGAAGTATTACAATAGAATGTTTGCAATATATTGATGTCTTTATAGTCATATAAAGTGTTCATTATATACAGTATTGGGATCCCAATGCAGTATCATTATATCATTATACATATTGTTCCAACAGCCATAGTATGTGGAGCTTATTGGGGTGATATTGCCTTGTTGCAGTCCCTTCTCCTTTTGCAGGGATCCAACTGCTATCTGCCAGGAATCAATACTTTCAATTGAATTCATTAGATATTAGATACAAATATTTACTATCTCCCCATCACCATTGACTTATGTAACGGTATAGTTAATTATTTCTTCAGCATTTCAGCACGAGAAGCAACTATTTGATTTGTTATGAAGTCAAATGAGGTTTTACCAGATCCTTACCTTAACCCTCATATCTTTACCTTAACCTTTACCTTCTTAAAGGACCATTCTGGAGTAATATTGTCTGAACTGATGGCCACTGTCTTCCCTTGTGTGTCATTGGACATTATTTTCATACAATGTCCAATCAGACACAGTCAGGGATGCTTTGGGCGATGGGGTGAGGATGAAAACAGCCTCCATGCACTACTTCTACAGTCTCTTGCAGTAGAGTAATGAAGTCATTTTGCCAACATTATCCGGCAACCTAGTTTTCATGATGGATCATCTATGCCAAGCAATCTTCGAGTCTCTAAGAGACTTGTTTTACACATTTTCAGCATGTGAGTGGTGGTGAAGAAAGCTTCTTAAGGTAGGATGAGGGATACTAAAACCATGCACACTACACACAGCGATGTATGCACTAGTTTTCAATCCAGGGGAAATCTTTAATAATAGTGATAAGTCACAATTAATATGGTACTTTAACCCTGTCTTTAACCTAACACCTAAACATAATCAAATGTCTAACCCCCCCCATCTAAAATTGTTAAATGACCATAGAAGTTTGCAAGCGGTAAGGAAGGATGCTACATTTTTTAATATATAGCATCTTACAATAGACTGAAAGCATACATTGTTAGCATGGGTGGCACCAGTGTGAATATCACCACTATCTCTGGCAGTGTTAATGCCATGCTGTACATATATTCAACTTTTTAGGCCATTATTATAGCTGGTGGCGAGATGATCCCAGCACATCTGGTGAAGACCATTGCCTGTTCCGGTCAAAATAACAAATAAAATAATTAAAAAAACAAATTTAAACATGATGGTCTGATGAAAATAAATGCTTTAGATTTATTGATTGAATAGGGTGGAGGCCGTTCAACTTGCAGTACAGTGACCAACCGCTTGGAGGGAGAGCTTCCTGCATGTCCACTTGAATTCATTCTCTAACCACAGCCTGCTGACAGAAGTAATTGCTTGTATTCACTGACTCATAAAATGTATTTGCCTCCCTCCCAGACACTGTTTTTCTACCTGCAGAGTAAGACAAATATCACTGGACAATATGACACAGCATCCTCAGGGGTAAATTGGTCTGTGAATTAAAGGATAGTCAGCTCAGGTCTACTGGAGTTGAGCATGCAAATAACCTTTCTGTGGCCAGGCCACACAGAACAAATATGGTCTAAAGCCTTTTAAGATAAATGATGGCTCTCTTATATCATTTGTGAAGCTTTTAATCACAAATAAATGCTTCCCCCCCTAGCATCTCCCCTCGACCCTTTTCCCCCTCACCTCCTTCAGACCACCTCTTCAATTCTCCTCCCCACACACACACACACATATCTTCAACATGTCATGAGAGGCACATTCTCCACCGTGTTTTAGCAGGCTTCCCTCTGCTTAAAAAAAGCCATCACACAACCTATCACTGACAGACAATGACAGACTAGTCTCCCTTTTTTTTATCCAAAACAATTAAATGTGCTGCCTTTAAATCTCACTCCTCATCACTCCATATAGACTGCCTTACTGACTGAAGCTTTGTGGTCCTCAGTTCTCTTCCTGCTCTGTGACACCATGAACCGTCAGATCCCCCTGTCACCGGTCCACAGGTGGTTTGAATCGTACTTCTCTGCTACAGGGTGTCATGGAGGGTGTTGGCCCTACCGTCTTCTCACTGTACACATCCTCACCCATCATTGAGGCGTGTGGATTCTCCTACCACTGTTATGCCAATGATACTCAATTCAACTTTCCCCCCGAGAAGACACCACAGCCTCAGCACGTATTTTGGTGTGCCTCTCAGACATCTGTCTGGATGAATGCACCACCATCACCTCAACCTATCTAGTTCTAGTCATCCCGGGAAGACACAGCCATCTCACACAGCATTGTGTGACCTTTCAGCTTGACTTGTGATCATTAGTACCTTCCAAGTCTGCTAGAAATCATGGGGTCTCGCAGGGCAAACATTTTCTGACCGTGTTGCATCGGTATACCAATCTAGCAGATCGGGATACAACATCAGGAAGATCAGGTGGTTCCTGTCACAAAACTCACAGCCAGACGTCTGCAAAGCTTTACTGGCTGGGCATTTACCAACACTTTCTGCAAAACCCCTGCATATAATTTCAGAATAGACTAGCATGACCGGTGTTCAACCAACCTAAGCCTGCACATTTCACGCCACTCCACATTTCACTCCAATGGCTTCCTGTAGCAGTCTGGGATCAAGTTCAAATTTTTTATGTTGGTGTTCAGGATGGTCTGCTCTCAGGATCTGCATTCAGCCACATCAAATCTTTCATCCGTCCATAGCCACCCTCCTTGGTCCACTACCATTGGTACCTGGCACAGCCTCCACTGTGTGGAACTAAATTGCAGTCCAGAATCTTTAATGCAGGACACCTCGTGGAACAAGCTACAAGCACAATCACTACTTCAAAAAAACATCTGAAGACCAATCTCCTCTGGGACCTCATCTCATCTGATTGGGGTTACAGCACTTGTATTGCATTTAGGACATATATTACTTTACTCTGATGCATTAACTCCTACTATGCACTTGACTACCACTGACAAAGAAATGTCTGATTCCTATAGCTAGTAAGGAATACACTTTGTCTGTTTTAGAAACTTTGTTGTGCAGTAGCAATATTTTTACTGTTACTCCAATATTGATTGTATGCTTTGATTTTTAATTTTTAGGCCTCACCTGTCAGTTACCTTAGTATGGAAGAGTATTAGGGCCACGCAAAAAAAGTAACAATGTGTTTCAAGTTAAACTCAAAATTTTGACAATAAAATTGAAAGAACATTTTGAGAATAAAGTCGAAATTCCCACTTCCCACTTTAAAGTAGAAATGTGGAGAATAAAGTCAGAACTTTAATAAGTAAATTGTCTATGTCCTAATGCTTCATATAGCATCCAGTCTCGTCAAAATGCCTTGTACAGTGGATTTGGTGAAAAGCTATTTTAGATTGGATTGTGATTGTAATAACAAGGAGATTCTCTTTTACCACATAGGCATACATCATCAGCACCATGACTTTGATTAATGTAAAGACTGCATTGTACCAAAGGAATTCATCAAATTTGGATAAGCTGGCCGCATTTGTGCAAGGTGAACCAGCCAGCAATGGGTATATGTAAAGTTACGATGGCTATTTCCAGCAATCCAGAGAGGTTATGTGGTATCTCAAGCCACACTAAGATGTCCAGATGACAGCACTAAAGGTCCCTAAGGTGCTCTGAATATGGTTTCTTATGAGCCTTATGGCGTCACAGGTGATGGATGATGGTTTCAGTACTGCTTGCAATACACATAATGACCCAAAAAGTAATAGCCAATTACTTTGTCAAAACCATTAAACTGAGGGTAGCCAGTACACGTTCAGATATTTGTGTTGTTGATAATCTGTCCTATTTAGCTCTTATTGATACCACATAGCCTCTCTGGGACACCGGCCAGTATAGCCATGGATATCTTTACAGCTGCCCATCGCTTGCTGCTTCACCTTGCACAAATGCATGTCACCTCATCCGAATTTAATTAATTATTCCTTCTAAACAAATGCAGCTTTGAAGTGTTTGAGATGTTGTATGAAGTGAAATATCATAGGCCTATAGCCTGTGTGTGTAGGCTACTGTTTATTGTATTTTTTATTATCCATATTTAGATAGATCTCAACATTTCGAGATTATTCTCAAAGCACACTGCCACTTATTTTTCCTGCATGGCCCTAATACTCTTCTATAATTAGATAAGTGTCAGCTAAAAGAAGAATACAAAATAATACAAAAAAACAACAACACACCAATAGATACAAACAATAAAAAAGGGATGAGAAGGATAGAAATCAAAACCTGGAGTGTTGGAGAGACTATTCAAAAGTGTCCGATGGGGGATGGGGCTGAATGAATCCTCATAGTAGTTTTGCGAGACGATAAAAAAACCTGCTCCTGGAAAGTACTACATTACAATATTACCACTTCCATTTACTTGAGGAGTTGGGTCTATACATGAAGGCTATATGCAGTATGAAAGAATGGCAGGTTTTGGATGGCCACTGTGAGTTGTGTAGGTCTATGGCAGGATGGGTTGGGATTCTATTATATACATTTGTCAAAGACGTAACAAAAAATAATGTGAATGGGGTATCAAGATAAGTCCAAGGCTAGAAACAGACCCACTCCACATTCTGTGGAGTGGTTGCATTACTTCTCAGAAGTGTCCTCTTTATGTTCACACAAGCTGCAAATACATTGATTTGTAGGTTGCTAGATGAGTTTCGATAGTCATTTACATCCCAGTGCAAACTAATTTGCAATATTGACAGCAAACCTGATCAAACGACCCCATTAAATTGGAAACTGTGTTGACAGGTCTTGACATTTGGTCATTAATTTACACATTTCACCAACTTTCCTCTGAGCTTATCTCACATTTGGGGGATTCAACCGGGTTTAAACACAAGCAACAGTGCACTCAATTAATCCAAATAATGAAACGTTAGAAATGCACTCAGTAATCATCAAAACACCTACATTTTATTTCTAAGATCGCAATAAAATAAAACGGCTCACTGCTCCTGCAGTGCATCTGCAGACTTGTGCCGTTCTCCTCCGAGGCTACTTGCACATCTATTGATTCATCAATTTAGTTTGGTAAACCTAATCTATATTTGGTGGTGACATTACAAGAACATTACACTGTATCCCGAATTCCGGGTCATGCCCACAATTACAGACCATCTATTCTTTGTTAAAAGTCATAAAGTACTGATATTGTTATTGACTTATCGAGAACAATCAGTCGAAATCACAGTGGAAACTCATTGAAATGTTATTCTGATCTTTTTAAAATAATGTTGGTGTTGTTTATTGGTTGGCTTTTGCATATTCTTGAGAGATGCTTCTTAGGTAATATGAATTAATATTAATGAAAAAAAGATATATAATTAATGTCTGTGTTGCTTTAATATGTACTTTACGAACGTAATTCGGTAGGTGTACGTGTTTAATTTCCTGCCGGTATTTCATCAGCTTTCGCTAGAAGATTGATAGCTGACAAGGAAAGAAAAAGAGGAAGACAAAATTCATTGCAAAGAGAAAAAGCTGCTGGCTATTGCTGTGCAATGTGCCAATTTCATAATAAATATGCAGTCCAAAGTAGGTTGATTTTAAAGAAAAACTTAAATTTATATAGGCCCTTTTCAGTATTTCTTTCTAAATCTAGATAAATGAGTGTTGTAATAACCAGAATCAGGGACCAACCAAACAGACATGGACGAGTAGATAGAACCCAGTACAAAAAAACACAGTTAAACTCGAACGGTAAGAAAGAGTGTGAAAACCCATAGCATTTGCTCGCAAAAGCTGGTAGGTCTCAATGCTGAAGGCAAGCCAAATGTTAGTCCTTTTTTGAAACAATTGAAATGGCAGACGAATGCAATAACCCCAAACTCTCCCAGCCTTGCAAGCTGTCATCTCTGCCCTTTTACTCTCTTGGCTATTTTAATCCCATCAAAACTCCCCCTGCCAAAGGCAGTGTGGCCCGCAGCATGACCCCTTTCCATGCTCTCCATCAAGTATATTATCATGTAGGGGGCTTAACACAGTTTGGATGCGAGCAGACTGGGTCATGATGGCCACTATGGTACAGACCTAAAATCATACTCTATGCCAATGATTCTCAACTGGTGGGTCGCGATCCATAAGTGGGTTCGCAAGGGCATTTTGAGTGGGTCGCAGAGCATATGCCAAACCTTAATCTTTAGAAAGAAGCCCATGAATTAACTAATGTTTCAATGTTAATTCATGTTTCTATTTCATTGAGTTTAGCCCCAATTGTTGTAGCTGTTTGTTTGCTCAATGTTTTAACAGAACATGAAGGCATTGTTGATTACTGCACTGGTAAATACATTTTGTGATTTAATGACTAATGACACATGTGGGTCCTGAGACTAGGCCAGTTGAGAGTCACTGCTCTATGCCATCTTACATTTCTGAAGAACAATTATACAACCTACTGATCCTGACTGTATTGGCTTGTATACTGACTCAACCACTGGATATCATGTTATTTGACTCCAGGGTATCATGGTGTCCAATGGTAGAACTGCATGTTATATAGTTGACCTTTACCCTGTCGTTCTAGGCAGAACAGCAACACAGGCCTTTCAGAACCTGAAACAGAACCTGCTGAAGGCTCCTGGTCCAGGCCTATGCTGATTTCACTCAGCCATTCTGCCTGTACACAGATATCAGTACATGATGCTAGCCCAGCTACATGGGGGACAACGATGCATTGTTGTGTATGCTAGCCGTAGTGTACATGCCACGGAGAAAAACAATCTGAAATACAGTTCCTTCAAAATAGAATGATTGGCCCTTAAGTAGGCTAATGTAAGGATTACCTGGGAGGCCACATTCACGATGTATGCTGATAACCGACCCCTGCAACATCTGCAGGCTGCCTCGGAGCAACAGAACAGAGGTGGGCAGCCCAACTTACTATTATTTTTCTTTATGCCATAAGCCAGGTTCGGAGCACTAGAACACCAAAGCAGTGTCTCTACTACCTGAGTTCTGCGCCAGATGAGTGGACACCCTGGGGTTAGCACTGGGGCATCTTAGTGTGGCTTCCTGGGCAGAATAGCAAGAGGCTGACCAGGAGCTGGCCCAGGTGCCAGAGTGGGATTGAGCTGACTGTAGAGTAGCGGCAGGCAGTTAAGGAGGACATGCTAACAGCTGGTGGTGGACTGGGGGCGGCTGGAGCTCCAGGAAAATATCTTGGTGCGATGAATGCCTGAAAGGGGAAGCTCAAAATGTATCAAGGCCATTGTAGTCCCTGCAGCCGAAAGAAGGTCTCTGTGGACCTGAAGCTTGGGGCCATGCCTGTGGCTTCTCAGAGTCAAGCAGAAACCTGTGTTTCTGCTTGACACAGGTTTCTGCCTGCATGAGCAGGACCTGGGCAAGCGAGTGTCCGCAGTTTGTACTGGGCCTTGGATTGTCTGTCCCTCGGACATCCTGGGGACGGATACCCACATGTGCTGGTTATGGTGGACATTTTCTCCAAGTATGCCTTTGTAGCGCCCACCCATTACTGGACTGCTGCCACGACTGCCTGGGTGTTTTGGATGCAGGTATTCCATCCATTTGGGTGTCCAGAGAACATCCTGACTGACCAGGGCCCTGTGATCAAGAGTGATGGATTGACCATGATACATTTGATCCAACACAACTTACGTGAAAGTGATTATGCTTTTTTTGTTTGTTTTTATTTTTTTATTTTTAACATATTCCTTCTCTGCCATTTGCCATCTGCCACTAGCCTCAGAAAATGTTCACTTGTTAAATTTTTATGCAGTTGCTCATCAAGTCAGGTCAACTCTTTTCTTTTTTGACATGAGACTTTTCTCTCGCTCTCAAAATAACTGATCGTGCTGAACCACTGTGTGGGAGGCTTAACCGATGCTAATTAATGCAGGTGTTTTTTGCTGCCTCCAGAGCAAACAGAGAAAGCACTGTACAGATAAAAACATAATTTAATAAACACAAAATAGGAAATAAAAAGTCATATATTTTCTTTTGTGTATTTGCTGGTGCCTTCACACACATAATGTCTTTCATTCAGAATGAATGCTTTGAAATAAAACAATAGAAGCCTATTTTGCTGAACATGTAATGCAACAAAAAGTGGTCAGATCCCTCTGAAAATATTAACGATACAAAATGCCCTCCATCTTATTAGCACTACTGTTCAGATACATAAACTCCATTTCTGATCATTACAATGTATTTGCCCCAGCACCCTGTGCAGCTATATATTTGTTGCATGTGAATATACCCTGTAGCTGATTTCTATGTTGTTGTAGTGCGAGGACATGTGGAGACAGTCAGACACACAGCCCTGTTTCGCTAACAAGCCCAGCGGTAACAAGCACTATGCTAATCGGTGTCCTAATGAAAGCATATCTCCAGGCCTGATACGGTAGGAGAATAAATGCCTTCATTTAACTCAGCATGGGGCCACTGGTGCTAGGGAAATGCAATTTTTAAATACACAAGCCCTGTAGTATGGCTTGGGCTTTTCAACGGGGAAAACTATTTGTTGTGAATTGTCATTGAGTAAGGGGACAAAAAAACCACTACATGTACATGTACATGTACACTCATTGTGACTCAGAAAGACCCGTTGTGACTCCACACACCATGCACTGTACTTTTTACTTTTAAAATACATGTTTTGCCCTTTCACTTACATCAATGAAGGGAATAACATCTTGGAACACAACTCCCCAAACGAGAGCAGTGCAGATTTCTGTCAAATCTGTTTTGACTTATGTGCAAAAGATAAATGCTACAGACATCCTCATTGTATGAAGACCAAACTACCCCACCCCTCTTCCTTTACCTCATGATGTGCCTTTGTACCGATGGGGATGGCGGAACCGTGAGATGAATGAAGTTGGTTAACAATGTGTATTATACCAAACGGCAAAGATGTAACAAACTATTTGGAATACTTATGGAAGAACACCTCAGCGCGTGTACATGTCTCGTTATAGCTGTGGCCATTTAAAGAGACATTTGCGCAGACCTGAAGTTTTCCCCAATGCATCTGTGCAAGTGTCTGTTGGAAGAGTGGCTAAGCCAGTGAATGTCATTAGCCATTCACTATGACAGATATTGTGTGTGTGTGTGTGTGTGTGTGTGTGTATGTGTTTGCTTATATGTGGGTGCGTATGTGTGAATGTGTGCAAGCTCGCTTGAGTGTCGGAGGAGTGACTTGATAAGCCTTATTCCATCTGAGTAACCTTTAATTAACTGAAAGGAATAGTTAATGAAGGGTAGAAATGTGTGTGAGACTCTCTCTTACTCACTCACTCAGAGCCAGTGTGAGTGACTGCGACAGACTGAGATCGAGAGACTCAGACGGAGAGAAATATTGATAGTTTGTATAACACACATATTAATGTGTTGTAATACAGCTGTGTGTGTGTGTGTGTTTAACACACTAGTTAGAGTCTCAATGGGCTGTATTTGTCCACATTTCAAACCCTAAAGGTTAACGTACGCTGCGGTTCTCTGTCACCGCCATAGCCCCCAGAGGCTGCGGTTCTCTATGTCACCGCCGTAGCCTCCAGAGGCTGCGGTTCTCTATGTCACCGCCGTAGCCCCCAGAGGCTGTGGTTCTCTATGTCACCGCCGTAGCCCCCAGAGGCTGTGGTTCTCTATGTCACCGCCGTAGCCCCCAGAGGCTGTGGTTCTCTATGTCACCGCCGTAGCCCCCAGAGGCTGTGGTTCTCCATGTCACCGCCGTAGCCTCCAGAGGCTGTGGTTCTCTATGTCACCGCCGCAGCCCCCAGAGGCTGTGGTTCTCTATGTCACCGCCGCAGCCCCCAGAGGCTGTGGTTCTCCATGTCACCGCCGTAGCCTCCAGAGGCTGTGGTTCTCTATGTCACCGCCGTAGCCCCCAGAGGCTGTGGTTCTCCATGTCACCGCCGTAGCCCCCAGAGGCTGTGGTTCTCTATGTCACCGCCGTAGCCCCCAGAGGCTGTGGTTCTCTGTCACCGCCGTAGCCCCCAGAGGCTGTGGTTCTCTATGTCACCGCCGTAGCCCCCAGAGGCTGTGGTTCTCTGTCACCGCCGTAGCCCCCAGAGGCTGTGGTTCTCTGTCACCGCCGTAGCCCCCAGAGGCTGTCGGTCACGCACGCGTCTCCAAAAAAGAGCGACTTTTATTTTACATTTATATTATATTTATTTATGATAGACAAATTGAGGAGTTTCACATATGTGTTCATTTGTACAACAGATCCCCGACTATATTCACCAACGCAGAAACATAAATGCAAGCGCTGTGTGCACTGTGTGCACTGTGTAGACACCCATGGCACCCATTCCACACGGAAGTGTAATTTGGCCTTATGTCATCAGAAGGGAAGGGGAAAAATGTCCTCCAGCGCAGTGCAAGAGGGAAGAAACCTTGAGAAGGAACACATACTGAAGAAGGGAGCCTTCCTTTCAGGGATTGCCTGGAGTGCAATAGGTGCCCATTTAGCAGATATAAGGAAGTAGTCATAGTAGTAGTAGCAAAATATAAATGTTTGAAGGTGCTGGGTAACCCTGTAGCTAACCCTAACCCTAACCCTAACCTGTATTGTGTATACAGTAGATCAGTACTGCGTGTACTGTACAGCACATTGATATGCAGTGTTTTATTGTGGGCTTTCAGAAAAATGTTCAGAAAAAAATGTCCAGAAAAAAAACAAGCTGAGAGAATCTCTGGCTTGTTTACGTGCTTTATAATGTACATTTTGTTCTACAGCCCTTGCTTCTTTTATTTGGCTCATGTGCAGGGGGATAGAAGGCAGATTGGCTCCATCCTAATAGCTGGACAAACCTTCAGGCTATTGTTGGCTTTCTCATGCATTGACCCAATAGATCAATAACGTTTTCCAGCCCTTCGGACTTTCTGTCCACAGAATATGCAATTTAATATAACGACATTTCTGTGGTGAACGACGGAGTTGCCGCATTAGGCGTATTTAACCATTAAACAATACAATTTGTGTGTATCTTTCTCATATGCTCCTGGAACTGTATTGTTCCCCAGAATAAAGACCCACTTCCTCAAAAAGCTCAAATGCATCTGATGAGTTGAACATATGAAATAATGTATTTTGCCCTCATGTCCATGTAAGTGCACACTGTTGGACATTGTATTTCACAGTGTCACATTTGAAATCCAATGGTCAACCAATAATCTTACCAGTGGTAAAAGAATGGCACTGTGTGAAATAGCTTTTGCACACCGCTTAGATGAAACACGAGAGAGAAGATCAAGACAAAAGATTCAATATCAGTCCATTTTGTATAAGTAAAACGGTGGCATTGATAACTGAATAAAAACATTTGGCTTCTTGTGGCCTGCGTGTGAAAGGCCAAATGTAACAGTGATGAATAACGTCCAACTGGAAAGCGCTCTTTTCAGCAGTAAGTTGTTTGCCATCACTTTACTTTGAAATAGAACATCAATCATGTGAAGGAGGAAAATAATGTATTTACAAAAGGCGGGGTCCTAATCGAATGCTCAGCAAGGCAACCCAATAAGGAGAACTCAAACCCTGTTTGACAAAGCCTACTGTCAAAAAAAAACATTCCCCTGTGTTGCGTTTGCTCGACCCAAATGTTTAGAAATTCATCAATCTTTCATTTTTTTCTTTGAAAGGACAAAAACAATAATAATCAGGCAGCCAAAATGTGAATAAGGAACAGAAAGAAACATGTAGAAAATCAGACGCTAAAGAAAAGCCTTTTTAACAGCAAATTAGAGGGTTTTTTTTATCGGAGGGGTGCGTGGGTTTAGTCACTTTGTCTCGAAATTGTGTGTGTGTGTGTGTCTCTCTCTGTCACACACACACACACACACACACACACACACACACACACGCACACACAGGGGGTTGCCCAATGCATTTGCAGCAGGACGCCTCGCAGCAGTTAAAATGTTAATGCCAAGATT
>OMNR01100572.1:0-10756 GCA_900303205.1 Mora moro
GTTCTTCCAGGCGTTCTCATTTCTGACATAAGTTACCCTCTAGAGCAGCTGTCGTGGTGTTTTAACCGACATTAAGGTAACGTCAGTTCACTGTTTACTCTCAGGAGGTCAAGCTGCCTGTTCAACAATAATCTCAATTTGCGGATTTACATGTTATTCATTTTAACTAACATAAGATAAACTAACTAGCTTTAGCGCCGGTTTGGTTAAGCCAGTGCATTAGTTTGTTAAATATTTGTTCGATAAAACCTTTTTTTTAAATTGATTATATCAGGGCATGTGCTGAACTTTGAAGGGATTATGTAAGTAACCTATTTTGCATTCATTTCTGTACAGATGTTACTGCCATGGAGGCCTCTTGGAACAAGGTCCATTTCAGGTTCTGCTTTCAGTTTGCTGAACTTTGTACCTGCTACCAACACCATCGATGCCAATTTAGTGGAACAATTACAATCTTTTGTGTCCCATGCCAGTCGTCTCTTTGTCATCAGTGGTGCGGGTCTCTCCACTGAGTCAGGTATCCCAGACTATCGCTCAGAGGGTGTGGGGTTGTATGCCCGCACTGATAGACGCCCCATGAAGTACGAGGAGTTTATTCGTAGTGCAAAGTCTCGACAACGCTATTGGGCAAGAAACTACATGGGGTGGCCACAGTTCTCGAGTCACAAACCAAATGCTGCACACAGGATCCTGCATCGTTGGGAGGAAATTGGGAAGTTGCACTGGCTAGTCACTCAGAATGTGGATTCTCTTCATTCCAAGGCAGGGCAAAGAAGACTGACGGAGCTTCATGGCTGTGCACACAGGTAAACATGTCACATGTCTGTCACACTTGATGTTTATTATGGTTCAACATAATATAATAGAAATAAGGCCTTTCAGAATCAACAGTAACTAAAAAGTTGTGAACCAGTTGGCATCTCGCTCTCTATGTATATATGCATGTGCATATATGCATGCACATACAGGGTGATATGTTTAGGCTGTGGCACAGTCTCGCCGAGGGAAGAGCTGCAGAGGAGATTTGAAGCCCTGAACCCTGGGTGGAGTGCGCAGACGGCTGGCGTTGCGCCTGATGGAGACGTTTTCCTGGAAGATGAGCAGGTCCTCCACTTTAGAGTTCCTTCCTGTACCGATTGCAGTGGGACACTGAAGCCTGAGGTGACGTTCTTTGGGGACAATGTAAACAAAGTGACAGTACAGTTGGTGCACGACAGACTGGCGGAATCGGATGCCGTGCTCGTCACAGGGTCCTCGCTGCAGGTAAGCTTTCGGACTAATATTATACCATTGGCTTTTTTTCAAATTGTGAATTGCAGTTGACTGATGGTATTCTTCCCCCCATTATTTCCAAGGTGTATTCTGGATACAGGTTCTTACTAGCAGCAAAGGAGAGAAAAATTCCGATTGCCATCTTGAACATTGGGCCTACACGAGCAGACCACCTGGCGAAGGTCAAAGTCAGTGCTCGCTGTGGTGAGGTGCTGTCAGCCATCCAACCTCACTGACAAAAGAAATACACATTAACCCTGATGCTCGGATAATTTCTTATTCATGTATAATGGAAAAACAAAAATCCCATGGATTATGTTTTTCCAGAAAACTGTGGGGTGTTTTTTTTTTCTCCAATTTTCCGTTAACATTGAAAAGCAAGTGGGACAAAGTTAAATTCCATGTTCAATTCAATTCATTTTGAATTGAAGAATAGATAAAGGCAGACAGGTGACACGGAAGTAAAAGTAAATATATTAAAATAAAAGCCTTGTGGATAGAATGGCTATTCTATAAAAGCATAACATTATGAGAGCTCTATACCAGGATGATCTATACAAGAGGATCTATACCAGGGTACGTTAAAAAATAAATATTACATAGGCCACATAAATATGGATCTTTTGTTTTGTTCTCATTTAGACATGAAATATATTTTATCCCAAAAGTGTGTGATATAGTTAGTTGCGTGGCATGAATACCCTAATTGATTGTATGTGGAAATAACCAGTGTGGCCAGCAGAGGTCCCCACTGTTAAATAGTTGTTCACATAGGCCTAATAGACTACCACGTAACTTCATGAGCAGGCGATTGTCTGTAGGCAAATCGTTTTTCACATAACAGCCATGACCTACAACAATTTTGAAATTATTTTAAGTTTCAAGTACAAGTATTGCATTAAAAAGTTCTCAATGTAAAATTGTTTTAATAATGCAGATGTTGTCAAAAAAGCTATTGATTATGCTGTAGTGTTGTACAGTTCCTCTACACAACCTTGCACGACGGGTGAAGTGGGTGGGTTATTCACATTGAATGATAGGGTTTTTATTTTCATGTTACAGCAATATCTTGGTGATTTTCCCACAAATGAATGCGTCTTTCAAATACAGTACTCATGGTTTCATGGATGAGATGGTTTAATTAAGACAAGTAAACCTAGTTTCAATTTCAATGAAGCTAACATACAATGATGGCTTTACAGACAGACTGAAGGCAATGTAACATTGGATTGCGTTATAATAAGATCACTTAGAACCGTTTGCTGTCGAAATCTTTCTTTTAGTCCAAGGCTCCAGTTTTCCAGGGTTGCCCGAGTCTCTTTGTGCAGGAGAGCTGGGGTGCTGAAGGAATAAAGGTAACATGCATGTCCTTCAGTTTCTGCTTGCCATGAAACTGAAGCTTTGATCACCATCAAAGGTGTCATTGCCAGGCAATTCTCAAAGCCTTTGCTCTGATCAAACCAGTAGGTAAATGGAAAGCCCAGTAAAATCCCAAAGAGAGTGCACAAGTTCCACTTCTCAGCTTCATCTCCAACTAAAAGAGGCTTGTCTGCATTGGGTAACTGTACGTAGGTTTGTAAAACTGATAAGAAATCTTGAAGCATGCTCTGCAGATCACCACTCAATGCCCCTGCAATTGTAGGTTTTTCCAATGTGTGACAGACATCAATCACCATCACGTTACTCCTGAGAAGCAGCTGTTTCAGGTGTTCTATCACCATATCTGGATTGACTATAAGGACATTGCCATTTATGTCAACAGTAATAAGAGACTTTGACACAAAATGGTTAGATTGCAGTGTGCATAAATATTGCTGTACTTGATTGGCAGTAGCACAGTTGATGTCATAAAGCAGGGCTGGTTTTAAGCCCAGGTCAACAGCTAAGACCTGAGCACCAAGGTCTATACTGAGAGACCCACAAATTGACTTCTTTCCAACAGACAAACATTTGCACGCAGCAACAGAATAATCCCTCTCATTAGACATGAACATAATATTAAGGTCTTGTTTTCCAGCAAAAGATGCTTCTCTGCCAGTACAACAATGGTTAACAACGCTGTTAAATCTAAAAAGCCATACATCTATGTTTAAATATCAAATCAGGGCATATTTAATATATAAATGCAATATAATCGGTGTATGTTGTTACCAAATTCAATGCAATGACACGTTTTACAATACATTTATGTAAAATCATTATTTAATTATTTATAAATTATTTTATTTTGTATTATTGTATTATTTATTTTAATGTTTATGCCAGAACATTATTTCCCTCCTTTTTGCTGATTGGTCCACGGCACCTACGGAGAGAAGATGTATAACAATTAAAACAGTTAAAAGTATATAACCTTAACATGGGCAGTCTTTCACGATTATTTTCCATTGCTACTCAGGCAGATTTTGAGGCGGTACATCGTGTATATTAAGCCACGTCGTCTTCTGTTAGTATAATGATATACTTGTGATATACTTACAGTCCTCCTGGTGGGTGAACTAAGCTGGAGGCTGAGGGGACATCAGATCAAAATCTGACAGATTTCTTGCGACCCAAACACCAGCTGCAAATAACCCAAAATTGACCAGTAGATTCCTGGTGGGGGATACATGAACATGTTACGACATGCTTCAAACGTACGTAGTAATTAAAAGGACGCCAAGTTAACATTGCCCATATATCCATGTGGTAAAAGCATGGATACAGACACCGACACCACAAGGACATTGCCTTGTGTTGCTAGCTAGCTAGCTAGCTAAGCCACTAACTATACAGCTAATGCAGCTATTTGGACACACAAAATAAATTCTTCAAATCTTCACCTTCTAAAATCGTTTCTGTCTGTTGCGAATCGACATGCTGTAGAGATCCACTCAGCAACACCCGATGGTCCCGAAGGTCCTTTTTTGATCGCCCCACTACTCATCTTGCCTTGCGTCAGGAATGAACCGCAGAGAACGGAACGAATGTACGCAGCAACCACAGACGGGCAGCAGCGGAAGCATTTAGCTGCCGCACACATAAGGGGAGCCCGGCGGCTCAAACTTAATGCGTTGCTTAACGTTGACGCTTGACAAGAACGGTCACCTCAAGGCCGACTACTTTCAACATGTCTGCGACTCGCTATCGGAGGTTTTTGAAACTATGTGAGGAATGGCCAATGGATGAATACAAAAAAGGACGTGATTTGGGAACATTTCTACGACAGAGAGTAGCGCTCGCCTTCCGCGAAGGAGAAAACACACAGGTGAGGTCTGCAAGACGTGGGGGTCCATCCCTAACCCTAACCCTAACCCATCATAACCTCATCATAACCTCATCATAACCTCAACCTCATCATAACCTCAACCTCATCATAACCTCATAACCTCAACCCCATCCAACCACTGCACGGCATTAAAGCCTCTGTTTGGAGTTCGCTGTATAAAGTGTTGTCTTCTCTACGTTAGCACACACTCTTCATCAGTCGAAGGCTGGGTCGTCTACAATGTACTTATTAAATATATGTATTTGAATTTTGCTTTTCAGATCTCCGATCCTGAGAAGTGTGATCAAATGTATGAAAGTCTGGCTCGTATTAACAGTAATCTGTACAGAGAACGAGTAAGTATACAGTCCTCAGGGTCGTCATACTGGAAGAGGGCTTCGACTCTTTCTTCAAAATAAATACCATTTTTACAATATTAGCTAGCAATGTGCAGTTGGTTAATTCTTATACCCACCATTTGTTAAAGATAAAGGTTCAATCAAGACATAAAACCTCCCGTTCCTTGTTCACCAATAACTTGCTATGGCTGTAAAGCTGTACCTGAGCTGATTTACATGATCAATTAAGTCAATTATGTTGTGGAACTTGTGGGTGCATTTACTAATAAGAGATTCAAAGGCCTTCAACACTATTCATCGTTCTCCCTCTTTATTTCCCCCACAAACAGTTCCCCCGTGTCAGGGACACTAGCTTCACTGGGGTTACAGTGGAAGAATGTAAATTGCTTTTATCAGGTATGGATCCAGTATTTACAAGAAGAATATATATATATATAAATTTTTTTAATTTTTTTAATTGTATTTATTTATTCATGTTTCCAGACATACTTGATTATCAATGTTGTTGTTTGTAGGGAGTATGCAGCAAATGCAGCAGACCGATGAGGAGAAGCAGGGTTTGTGGAAGACGTTGATGCAGCGCTTCTCATCAAAGGCCCAAGAAGAAGCCCCAGAGAAGGCTCCGGAAAAATAGCCGCTTCATTTGTCTCTCGCTACTTGTTCAGAAATAATGAATCCTCGATTGTACTTAAATCAAACCATGTTTAATACAAAAAAGGTGATGCATTCAATCAAGTGTTGTAACTTGAAATGGTAACTTAAAGATATAAAGTGAAATAATTAGATACATTTGGATGTGTGAATACAAAGTATACCAAAAAAAAAAACATCTACTACTACTACTACTATAAATGCTGTTTTTGTTTTACACGGTGTAGATTTAATCTTCGCTGCACGCTGATCCGGTCGTCGATACAGTTTGGGCTCCTATTCCTCTTTAGTGTCAGGATTGTCCTTCCAAATGCGGTAGTTAAGACAGGTGGCCAGACACAGCCATGCCAAATAGGGTGCCATGAGCAGAGTAGCAGGCTGGCTGATGGGGTACCAGGACAACATGGTCGCTCCAACAGTTCCAGTGAGAATCATAATCTCATATAGTGCCTAGAAGAAACAAACACAAAGACCGTTTTGATTATTAAAGTATAGCTCTAACACATCCATATGGATCTCTAAAGTGGTTAATGTACAAAGTGTTAACTTACTAATTTCAATTTGTGTGCACCAAAGAATATAGGGGTCCAGGCCCAGTTTAAAGCTAGCTGCAGTCCATAAAGGCCCATGGGCACCAGTGCATCCTCAGTAAGGCCGCCAAGTTCCTTATATATAAGGTAGGAACCATACCTGAATGAGATTTACAAAACACTATCAAGCAGATGGGTAAACGGATCACAGTGTACAGCAGAGACGCAGTGAATAACCACAAGGAATAGCTTAGAATAAAAACAAGCTGACCCCATCCCGGTGTACAGACAGGTCCACACTATGGGGAACGCAGCGTTCGGCGGGCGCCACGATGGTTTGGCCAGAGTCGGGTACCACGTCTTCACCTGGCTGCGTGTGAGGTAGCCTCCGCACAGCCCCCCGAGGTGAGGCAGGGCCGTTAGGCCGAGCGCCAGCCACATTTCTGGGGGGCAATACAGTCATGGTCAAGTCAAACCACAGCAGGTACACTACTTAAAGCCTACTGAAGATATCTATGACTATGTTAAATCGTCTAAACGTATCTATACATGGAGCCAGAGAATGGAGACTTAACATGAAAGACGATACTTGAAAGACAACTGAAGTGTTGTTAACTAAGGACCCGACGACCTCTTAGGTAACATCCTCCTGGTCGCTACACCTCACCATAAAACACCGACAAACTAACAAGGAAAAGCACAAGTTGTTTATTTTGTGTTCTCACTTCATCCATATTATATTGATTGCCGCTTACCAGTGACAGGTGTATAAGAGGTGCGGGAGAACAGAACCAGCGACGAGCCACACGTGATATGAGACTTCTCTGGTGGTGAACCGCTGGTTTCTCTTATCTAATCAGACCAGCTCAGCGGACACTCCCCGCGGGGAGTGTCCGCTGGGCTGCTAATGTTTATGTATTTTGTATGTAAGAATACAAATGTGATGTAGCGTATTTGGCAAAATTGGCTAAATTAAGAAAAAGCCAAAGGCCAATCAATAATTGTGTTATATTTCTAATGCAACGAAAATGTCACTCGTTTATTTTCACTGTGACTATTGGCTTCTGGGCAGTGGGCGGGGCTAAGATCCTGAAGAACAGCCCTAGGGTAGAAGTTCACAAAAATTCTAAATATAAATTACATGTAAACATCAGTTTACTCTCTAACCTGCAACCAAACAACCATTTATAGCTTTAAGAGATTTTAGAGCTAGGTTTTATGCCTAAAGGGAAACCATTTCCAGCCCCAAAACCTAAAAGGACCTAAAATTAGAATTTATCATAATTGAATCATAATTAATTTAATATTACCAGGATAAACAATGTCTATCCTCATATCTAAAATATACACATTCCTTACATGCCTTACCTGCCAAAATATGGATGAATGCAATAATTTGTAAACATTACAATGTTTACTACCTCTACCTTGCACACTTGCTGAGCCCTCAGAAACAGGGATCTCTTCTGAAACTGAGTGGGGTTGCAAACACATTGCAAAAAAAGGGTTCAAAATAAAGTTGTGGGTGTAAGTAAAGAGGATGCTTTCCGTTGTTGCCATGGGAACTCTGTCTCAAGAGATCTCTAGAGAGACACGCCTTATGAACCAAGTCTCACGAGATCCAACAATGCAGAGTGTGAGGAATTGACAGGAAATTATACCATCATGTCATATTTGACATGTTTTAATGAACTGACAAAATGAATGAAAAATAGAGTCAGCCAAATTGCTATTACTGTACTAATACTAAATACAAGATGTAATGCCATGGGACATTACTCACTAGTATTTACAACGGGGGCATTTTAACTGAGCAAAGCATCTCAGCTTTTTATTTTTTACTTTTAATAGTGAAAACAAGTAGAACGGCATGCACCAAGTAAAACAGTTCAGATTATGGCCCAGTGTGGAGTCCAGAAGCATGTCTGAAATTGTTATGACTAGACTAGATTAACTGGACTAGACTACTATAACTAGAACTAATGGATGGATTGAGACAGTCTTCTGTTAGTCTGTGTTAGTCATGCATGTAGTGTGCAATATATATATTTTTAAGGTTATGTACATCAGATAACTGTCCTAAAGATCTGACATTTCAGTCCTGTGTGCAGTTCCCATGCCAGTGTATGTTGTAAATTATATTATATAGTTTGATTATCGATTCATATTGTTGATTATTTGCTTGGTATGTGAATTGAAAGTTATCAAGTTGTCAAATGTAACATTTGTTAGATGAAAAGTTATTCACTTGAAGGTGTCACAAACAATGTCTTCTTGTCCCGTATTGTGTGTCAGTCAGTCAGTTATTAATGTCAATCAATCTCAAATGCCTATCAAATGCTTTGGCTAATGACACCTAGCTTGGTGTACACAACAAGCTAGGTGTAATAAATGTCTGTTATAAGCTGTATAAGATTTACCAAGATGTAGTCATTTCTGTACACAACAACCAACCTCTTGATTACACCAACGTTGGCTTTATATATATATATATATAAAACATTAATTTGTTGCTTTCTTGCTTTCTCAAATAAAACCAATGGGTTTATTGGTCACACCACTAGTACTTATTATAACAATTGCATTACCAAACTCCTGTACTCCACAATAAACTCATCAGATCAACTGCTGTATGACATACGTGTCAACATAAGGTATAGAGCATATAGTATAAGGTATCTGTAAACAAGACTCAAGCAACAAATGTTTTAAACCAACCAACTAACTCTGCCAAGGTTGTCTGTATTCTACAATCCTAATGTCCACTTCAAGACAAAACCGTTAAAATGTAAATAAAGGTAAAAGATAAAATGATGGTAAAGTGCAGTATTTATCATTTTTTGGGTTGTTCTCACAGAAAATATATGACTTACAATTTTGCCCACAAGATAGACTTAGTTTTAGTTAAACGATTTAGTAAGGTTACTGTTGCATTTGTATAGCCAGAGGGATAAAGGCTACTGCTACTATAATATCTATCTGATAGATATCTGATACTATCTGGCTGCTATAGAACAGATCTCGGTCTATAGTACAACTTCAACATAGGCTATAATAGAGTACCAATGTAGATGAAAATAATCATTATAAATTACATTTACCAATGTAGTCCAACCCTTCATTTTAAATGAAATACTTAATGGTTAATGTTATATTCTATTACGTTTGTATTTTGCTCCTCCTACAATTATCAAAGACACCTTACCTATCTCCAGTCCTCCAGCCTCCTTACCTTCTCCAGTCCTCCAGCCTCCTTACCTATCTCCAGTCCTCCAGCCTCCTTACCTTCTCCAGTCCTCCAGCCTCCTTTACCTATCTCCAGTCCTCCAGCCTCCTTAACCTCTCCAGTCCTCCAGCCTCCTTACCTATCTCCAGTCCTCCAGCCTCCTTTACCTTCTCCAGTCCTCCAGCCTCCTTTACCTATCTCCAGTCCTCCAGCCTCCTTTACCTATCTCCATTCCTACAGCCTCCTTACCTATCTCCAGTCCTCCAGCCTCCTTACCTTCTCCAGTCCTCCAGCCTCCTTTACCTATCTCCAGTCCTCCAGCCTCCTTACCTTCTCCAGTCCTCCAGCCTCCTTTACCTTCTCCAGTCCTCCAGCCTCCTTACCTTCTCCAGTCCTCCAGCCTCCTTTACCTTCTCCAGTCCTCCAGCCTCCTTACCTTCTCCAGTCCTCCAGCCTCCTTTACCTTCTCCAGTCCTCCAGCCTCCTTTACCTATCTCCAGTCCTCCAGCCTCCTTACCTTCTCCAGTCCTCCAGCCTCCTTACCTTCTTCCCCAACCTCGTTGTCTGGCTGAACTTTCACCCGTGTGTTGGGAGATGTCAGCGACGGGCCCGGGCTGCGGTAGGGGGGCGCAGGCAGCTGAGATGTAACCCTGACCCCGTCTCTACAGCCTCCATCTGCGGTAGTTGTGTCCCAGAGCCTCAGGACCAGCAGCACACCGCGGTGTGAGGCAGCTGCAGCCTCTCGTCGTAACAGGATAATAACAGTCTGCCGAACATGTGAGTAACACGTCGTCGCTCTGTTCCCCGTTACCCGTTCGGCTACCCGTTAACTACTAACGGCGTCCACACCGTGTAACCTACATTAATGTCACCCGCTTGTGTTGAATGTGTCAATAGTGTTGCTTCCACATAGCATGTAGCCGCAAAATATTCTATGCGATTCAAATTTATATAGCAAATAAATCGCTTGTCATTTCGGATTTGCGTCATCTTAGCTAATTGACGAAATGCTATAATTTTATTTTACAGCCCAAAGGAAAAGGTGTCATCCAGTTTGTTTCCCTATGATGTTTGACAAGTGTATTAATGTGTACCCTGTCGTAGCTGTTAGCTGGGTGCAGGTAGCTCTCCGGGCTGCTGCCTCGCCGGGCTCCTCCAGGCCCGACCTCACTGCGCTGTTGTTGCTCCTCTTACTTCACATGGAGGCTGAACACTAAACATGGACTAATAGCAGAAATTGCACACACCCAATTCACAAAGACGGGAGACTAGCAGCATCAGAAACAGACACGGTTAAACAGAAACACGGTTTACATGCACATGTAAACAGGGACTTATCATTTCAGTTAAAAAATAGGTGTTCCTCTGTAGGTTGTATAATACTTAATTCGACAGCTTGTCATTGATTATCAAGGCATTTTATAACATACCAGCTTTTGATATAAATTAATAAAGCCATGTATATAAGCAT
>OMNR01100573.1:0-16793 GCA_900303205.1 Mora moro
CACCACATAAAAACATTACGAAGTGAAATGTGTTCCGTATTAAACGTTTTGTCAAAAAGTATACCTTTGTCTGGGCTGTTCATAGACGGCGCATCACTTGTTAACGTAATACAATCGCTGGAGGTGCTTGTTCCTCATTACTAGGGTGAGCCTGGGCCATGTCATCTGGAGGTGCTTGTTCCTCATTACTAGGGTGAGCCTGGGCCATGTCATCTGGCACAACGTCGCGGGTGCAGGGACATTGCGCTGTGCCACATTGTGGAGAAGCCTGAATAATCCGGCACACCTTTAACAATCAAATGTTATACATTTTTTACATTTACATTTAAGGCATTTAGCAGACGCTTTTAGCCAAAGCGACTTACAAGTACATTTGTTCGAAAGAGACAGCAATATATACAGCAGTGCTTCGGAAGACAAAATAAAAATGTCACACAACTGATGAACAAAATAAAAATTGTAAAACAGTAATGCAACACTGAGCATAAGGAGCTACATATGAAACGTAGTGATATGTGGTGATGTGATTTTATATGTCGTGTGGGTTTTCATCTGAGGACTGAGCTGTACTTCGTGATCTCACCATCGGGTGTCGCTGATTCCCGTGTCTGAAAAACTTTGCGGGAGCTCTACGCACGAGTGAAAGGATGTGTAGAAGTACGCATCCTTTCTCCGCATATCATTTTTCTATAAATCCCATCGTTTGCGGGTGATGTGCGTATGCACATTTCTGTCCCGTTAACGCAACTCTTTGGTGCGTAACCACCTTTATAAACCGTTGATACAAGGCAGGATGGATCCATGCTTTCATGTTTTTTACGCCAAACTCTGACCCTACCATCTGAATGCTGCAGCAGAAATCGAGACTCATCAGACCAGGCAACGTTTTTCCAATCTTCTATTGTCCAAATTTGGAGCCTGTGCAAATTGTAGCCTCAGTTTCCTGTTCTTCGCTGACAGGAGTGACACCGGGGGAGGTCTTCTATCAGCTCGAACCAGTCCGGCCATTCTCCTCTGTCCTCTGCCATCAACAAGACCATTCTCTGCAAACCCTAGATATGGTTATCCCAGTAGATCAGCAGTTTCTGAAATACTCAAACCAGCGTCTGGCACCAACAACCATGCCACGTTCAAAGTCACTTACATCACCTTTCTTCCCCATTCTGATGCTTGTGTGTGCGTGCGTGCGTGTGTATGTAGTGCTGTGGCGACGGTCATCGTCCAGCAGGGGACTCTGAGGAGGGGGTGTGTCCTAGTTGCGGGGCGGAGCTGGGCCAAGGTGCGCTTCCTGTTTGACGAGCAGGACCAGGTGCTGGAGGGGGCGGGGCCTAGCCGGGCAGTGCAGGTGGTTGGCTGGAAGGACCTCCCCTCTGCGGGGGAGGAGCTACTGGAGGTGGAGTCTGAGGTGTGTGATTTAAGATTTGTGTGTGTGTGTGTGTGTGTAGACTTATTAATGGCATGATGTCATGGTCCTACTAGTTAATTGAATTGAGAGAACTGGTTAGCTAACTTGTCACTGCAGGTCAACTTCTCTTGGTGTAAACAACATGGCCTCCTTCAGTGTACTGTACTGTGAACTTGGTTGTACTAACTTGGCCTCTCTCTCGACCTATTGTTTTCTGTAAGTGTTCCTGTAATCCGTCCAGGGCGGTGTCTCCAGCCTCATACTGAGCATCTCATTAAACCAAATGCTCTGCTGGGAACCAATCACTGTTCATGTGTGTGTCAGCAACGGGCACGGGAGGTGGTGGAGTGGAGGAGCTACGAGGAGGAGCAGGCCCGACTGAAGGAGGAGCAGAAGGTGATCCAGGAGAGGCAGGAGGAGCACCAGGAACGCTACCAGCGGCAGCGGCAGACCCACAGCCACCTCAGCTGGCGGCAGAAGAAGGCAGCGTTGTACCGTGCCAACCGTCAGCTGGAGGCCATGAGGCCCAGCGAGAAGACGCAGAAGGACCAGTGCTGTCTGCCACTCATCCTCAAAGGTAGGACACACCCAGTACCCTAAACCACCTAGTACACTAAACCATCTAGTACCCTAACCATCCAGTACGATAAATCCCCAATACCCTAACTACCAAGAACCCTGAACCCCCAGTGCCCTAAACCCCCCAGTACCCTAACCATCTAGTGCCCTAAACCCCCAGTACCCTAACTACCAAGTTATCTAAACCCCCTAGTACCTCCTAAACCACCTAATGAAGTTCATTACATTGTATGTATTCATTTGGTGGCAAGGGTGTATGTGTGTAGAGTTAGGACCAAGCTGGTCTGAGATGTTGAGTGCAGAGTGAACCTGTAACCCCTGACCTCAGGAGACGTGGACGGCTCAGTGGAGGCCGTCCTGAACCTGCTGGAGAGCTACGACGCCCAGGATCAGTGCCAGATGGAGCTCGTCCACTTCGGCATCGGAGATGTCTCGGAGAACGACGTGAACCTAGCGGAGACCTTCTCAGGTAGCAGTCAACTAATTACAATATCTGGATGTAATCTTCCCTAGATTATTTAGGTTACATGGACTTTGTTTATACGTAGTGTTGAGACTTGACACTTTGAGAAGGAACCCTAGTTCTTTCATTCGTATTTGGAGCTGTTCTCTAAAACATGGCTGCTACAGAGTACCAAATCCTCCACCCTCAGGCTCCATCTACGGCTTCAACGTGTCGGCCAGTAAATCTATCCTGCGCCTGGCGGAGAAGAAGGGTGTCCAGATCCACCTCCACAACATCATCTACAAGCTAATAGACGGCCTCAAGGAGGAGCTGAGCAGCATGCTGCCGGCCCTGCTGGCACACCACATCCTCGGTACCTACGCTACAGGCACCACTACGTACAGAACACAGACCGCTACATAGACATTAAAGGTTCATTAAAGAGTCTAGTTTTTCTATTGTTACTCTACACGCATCACTACATAAAGCTGTTGTTCTACTGCCCCTCTCCTCCAGGAGAAGCAGCAGTGCTGGCCGTGTTCGAGGTCACCGTGGGGAAGAAGAAGGTTCCGGTGGCTGGCTGCCGGGTCCGCAGCGGCCTGCTGGACCGACGCATGAAGTTCCGTCTGCTGAGGGACCAGGAGACCCTCTGGGAGGGTAAGGCCGTGGATAGAGTCCCTGTGTTATTATAATAAACATCATCATAATAACAACTCATGTGGTCCAGGGTCTCTGACAGCGTTGAAGCACCACAAGGAGGACGTCCAGATGGTGAAGACAGGGGTGGAGTGCGGTCTCTCCCTGGACACCACCCTGGAGTTCAGCCCTGGTGATGTCATCATCTGCTACGAGGAGACCAGCCAACCCCAGCTCATCTCCTGGGACCCGGGTTTCTAGACCTTCTGGTGGAGGGTGGGTTCTGGATGGTCCTAGAATTACGCTTCAACTTTAAACCAACATGTGATGTAGGAACAAGCAGCCAATCAGAGAGGGCTGCTCCCGAGGCGTCTGGTTCTTCCCAAGCATGACATTAGTGAACGTCACGGTCAGTCTGGTTTCAACAAAGGAACCTGACATGGGTGTCCAATGGGCTTTAATGTAAATAAAAATGTACACTGAATTAAAGTTGATTAAAAACAACATTGAGAACAATCATTTAAAAAAGGGTCGTAAAGGGAACGTCGTCGTAGATTGAGGACCGAGGAGCCATCCGGGTCTCCCTCACTTCTTCTTCTTCTTGCCTTTAGCGCTGGTCTTGGCCAGCAGCAGGGGGTCTATCTGCTCCGGTCTCAGACCCCTCACCGAGTAGAGACGGGCCGCACGCTCCTTCAGAGTCCCCCCACACTTCAACCCACGGGCCAGGAGCTCCTCCTTCAGCCGGTCTAGACCCAGAACCTCTAGGTCCTCTGGGGAGCCTGCGGAGTCCAGATCCACAGGCGCACACGCCTGCTGGAGAGACAGAACCACCATCAGAACCAGTCAGATGAATTGCTGCTGAAAGAGGAACCAAGAGCCCCTTACCTGTGCTGTGGCCAGCGTCTGTTGGGGGTCTTGGTGTTTCCGGGTCAGGGATTCAGGTTGGTCTGAGCCAGTAGAGACAGGTTCTGGTTCTTGTTGGTCTGAGCCAGTAGAGACCAGCTCTGGGTCTGGTTGGTCTGAGCCAGTAGAGATGGGTTCTGGTTCTTGTTGGTCTGAGCCAGTAGAGATGGGTTCTGGTTCTTGTTGGTCTGAGCCAGTAGAGACCGGTTTTGGGTCTGGTTGGTCTGAGCCAGTAGAGACCGGTTCTGGGTCTGGTTGGTCTGAGCCAGCAGAGACCGGTTCTGGTTCTGGGTGGTCTGAGCAAGTAGAGACGGGTTCTGCCGAGGGTCTGGTGGGGGAACAACATGAAGGAATGTGTCGTTTTACGTGAAAAAAAAGAAAATAATGAACTATATAAGTCTTGTTCCCCGTTCTGGAAGCTCC
Organism: Mora moro; assembly: GCA_900303205.1. NCBI lineage: Eukaryota > Metazoa > Chordata > Actinopteri > Gadiformes > Moridae > Mora > Mora moro. The sequence goes on from OMNR01100573.1 coordinate 4,392, forward strand.
AAGCTCACAGGTGTTGGTGTAGTGTGTACAAGCTTCAGATGTACGTTACAAAGTGCTTTACATGGCCGGAAACAGTGAATGACCCTGAAGTGTCCAAGTGGCAGCCATGATAAGAGCTGGTCGGATTCTCTATACTAAGGAAAGGTGCTTCGATGCTTCCTTTCTTATTTCCTTTAGCGTAGGGTACATGGACCATCCTTGACCAAAGGAAAGGAGATGCCGTCCCACAATTCCCTGCGGCAGCAACATTTAAAGCGACGCACCATTCAGCTGTTTACGAAAACAAACAAATGGTTACATGATGCTCTACCGACAAGGGACCCATCAGGTAAACTATCCTACTAACTGGGATAGTTTACCTGGTGATGTGACGAGGGATGCAGATCAGCAGGTAAACTATCCTACTAACTGGGATAGTTTACCTGGTGATGGTGACGCAGATCAGCAGGTAAACTATCCTACTAACTGGGACTCGTGATAATATGAGAGGACATGAGGGTGGGCGTGAGCAACCCTTCTTAACGTGACAACCACTCATTTCACTGGAGTGACTGGTAGCCTATATTACTTTTGTTATCTCAACTCCAACCTTGGTAATGAAGTTTTAATGTTAATGTTTTTCACCAGGTTGTCCACGTTTATAGCCTGCATGAAACACGTCAGAACGCACTGGGAGACATCTCTAAGATGTGCTTTAGTAGTCCTTCATAACATTGTAGTTCCACCAGCAGACCCATGTCACAACATCAGGACGTAGCCTGGTGTAGTCTCATCAGGACGTAGCCTGGTGTGACTACAGTCAGATTCTCTGATCACTGCGTTGTCTCCTAAGTCCTTATGAACTCTCCTTCACATCTTTCCTTGTCCTTGGAAAATACCTAGGATGTAATGTTTTGGACTAGTTGACCGGAGCCCAGGTGACTCTAGAGGTCCTCCTGACCGTACCTGGTCTGGTGAGACGGACCAGGTCCCTCATCTTCATCACCGCCATCCTCTTCCTCACTGTCCAGCAGGTCCAGGTCTCCCGTCCTGAGAACATCGAGTCAACATACATCTAATAGTACTACCACCCTCATATCTAGTAGTACTACCACCACCAGCATCTCTTTAGTACTTCACGCCATACTAAATACTACCATCTCTGTATCACAATAGCACCACCATCTGGATATAGCCCCATCGCTAACCTAACTAACCATCTCTAACCTACTAACTAAATGAACCACCTCTAACCTACTAACTATTAACCATCTCTATCCTAATACCTAAACTAACCAACTCTAACCTGATACCTAAACTAACCATCTCTAACCGGATACCTAAACTAACCTAGCTATCTCTCACCTCTTCTAACTGTATAGCCCAAGTCTATACCAAACATGAAAAGACATTCGGTAGCGTTAGTTGACTCACCAGAAGCATTTCTTCTTCCTGGGAACTGGATCTGGATGCTGATTGGCCCGTTTAGTACTAGGTCCCGCCTCTGCACTGACCACCCCAGAGGAGGAGGCCTGCATCCCTGAAACAGCAACAGAGCTCAACACAGGCCATGCCCACTACACTACTGGTTACCTTTTAGGGTCTAGGGTTAACCTTTAGGGTCTAAGCTACCTTTAGGGTCTAGGAGTTAAGCTACCTTTAGGGTCTAGGGGTTAAGCTACCTTTAGGGTCTAGGGGTTAAGTTACCTTCAGGGTCTAGGGGTCTACCCTAAAGGTAGCTTAAGTTACCTTCAGGGTCTAGGGGTTAAGCTACCTTTAGGGTCTGGGGTTAAGCTACCTTTCAGCACCGAGTCCTCCAGGCGCTCTGACAGGTCGTGACACTGCTGCTGGTAATCCGGGTCGGTGAAGTGGTGTTTGGGCTCCACCAGCTTCCTCTGTAGACGCTCCAGCCTGCGCTGATCCTTCTGCCCCTCCAACTCTGCCTGCTTCTTCAGCCACTCCGCCATCCTGATGGAGAGAAACACCCTCATCACTACCCTCTCACCATTATTGTTTTAAACTCTTGTTCTTTTGTATTGCAGTTTTGCTCAATAAAGTTGCATTTGATCATGAAGTGAACAAGCTGTACCTCCACTAAGAAAATTAACAAACGAGCGGACAGCAGACTACCTGACCTGCTCCACTCGTACCAACAAGTCCTAGGTCCCTGAAGGACTTTCAACTTTAACCCTCAGGTGGTGCTTTCAGGGCACCTGCTAGGAGGACCGAGAGATACATGGTCTCCTTCTGCTAGGAGGACCGAGAGATACATGATCTCCTTCTGCGAGGAGGACAGATACATGGTCTTCTTCTACTAGGAGGACCGAGATGGTGTTGCTATGATAACAGGCGTGTTACTCTTTCTCATGGTTGACATCTCGGAGGCGGCGGCCACTCAGGTCTCGGCACGCCTCGCGGTTCGTCGTCTTCTCGATCTGCGCTCCCAGAGCTCGCAGCATGGAGCCGAACCCTGCAACACACACACACACACACTTCGTCAGACTTCAGCCTGACCTCCTGACCAGGCTTCAGACTGACCTCCTGACCAGACTTCAGACTGACCTCCTTTCCCGCCACACAGCCGGGCCTCCAGGCGGTAGGCGGAGCCCTGCAGGAGCGGCTCGGCCGGACCGGACACGCGGCCATTGGTCGTGACATAGAAGTCCTCCGAGGGAAGCCCCTGCAACACAAGATGCACTGTATTAACACCACCAGATACACCGTCACTACACCACCAGATACACCACCTGACAATATCACTACACCACCAGATAGACCACCACTACACCACCTGACACCATCACTACATCACCACACACCACACTATAACTACACCACCTGACACTGTCACTACACCATTTGTAGTGATAGTGTCTGGTGGTGTATCTGGTGGTGTAGTGACAGTTTCTGGTGGTGTAGTGATGGGATCTGGTGGTGTATCTGGTAGTGTAGTGATAGTGTCTGGTGGTGTATCTGGTGGTGTAGACATGTCCGTCTTATTATTACTGATCTAGACACACATCCTCTTATTAGTCGGGTTGTTAGTCGGGTTATGATGATCTAGACACATTAGCCTGGTTGTTAGCCTGGTTGTTAGTCCGGTTATTAGTCGGTTATTAGAGTTATGACGAAGGGCACGACGTGTTACTCACGTGGTCTGTCAGGACGTGTTGCACAAGGTCTTGGACCCTCGAGCCGCCGGGTAAACAAACACGAGACGACTTGGCGCCATTGGAGAAGTTGAGGAGCGAGCTGCTAACGACTAGCTCCATGTTGCTGGACGACCGACTCTTCTTCTGCTGCTGCTGGAGGACCGACTCTTCTTCTACTGCTGCTGGAGGACCGCCTCTTCTGCTGCTGCTGGAGGACCGCCTCTTCTTCTTGTTCTTCTTATAGAAGAGATTTTATATACAAAATATGAAATATAGAATGTAAAATAGACTGTATAAAACATACAATTTAAAGTATAGACTGTATACAATATTAAATATAAACTATAGATTGTATACAATATAAACATATGGGAGGGAAGCATTCAAAAACAAAAACAAACAAACTGGTTGCATTGATCATAAATGTTAAAAGTAAAAGTTTTTTTATTTTTATTATCGACAAACATTCAGAATTTGTAACCTGTTCTTCTCTTGTGTAGTTCCTCCTTGTTGTGCGGAGCCACCAGGGGGAGCCACCAGGGGGCGCCACCAGGGGGAGCCACCAGGGAGCCACAGAGGATTTAGCTCAGGACGACGGCGCGCTGCATTGTGGGGCACGTCAAGATGGCGACCTTGTGTAAGGTTGTGCGATCCGTGCGGAATAAAAGTATTTTAACGACACATTTAACACGTCTGAAGCCCAGTTGGCCGCTGTCTGCCGGGAGAAGCTTCTACACCACCGACCAGCCGGGGGCGTCGGACCGCCAAAACAACGAAGAACCCGCTGCTGGTCCACATCAACAACACACGGAGCTCCAGGAGAGAGACCAGCAGCAGAGAGACCACCGGCAGGGCTCCAGCTGGACCAGAGACGAGGCTTCCTTCGCCTCGCTGCTTCGACACTCTCCGCTGGTCCAGATGGGTCCGGCCAAGGACAAGGTCGTCACGGGCAGGATCTTCCACGTCGTGAAGGACGACTTGTACATCGACTTCGGGGCCAAGTTCCACTGCGTGTGCAAGCGGCCCTCGGTGGACCCGGAGCGGTACCAGCGGGGGGCCAGAATCCGCCTGAAGCTGCATGACCTGGAGCTCACATCCCGGTTCTTAGGGGCCGCGACCGACACCACGCTACTGGAAGCCGAGGCTGATCTGCTGGGTCTGATGGGCGGGAAGGAGCCCAAGTCCAAATAAACTGTAGCCGAGATGGGGACGCTCCCCCGGTCTGGTCGGGGGTCTGGGGGTTCGGAGGGCCGTGGTGGTGGGCTGCTCATAAGTTGAGGTCTGAACACAGTCGTTGATGTCGTGACATTAAAGTTTTGTATATGTGATATCGGTTTGTTTTGATGTCAGACAAAGTAGGCCTACAGCAGGTATTTATTTATAACATCTGTTTGTTTTGATGTCAGACAAAGTAGGCCTACAGCAGGTATTTATTTATAACATCTGTTTGTTTTGATGTCAGACAAAGTAGGCCTACAGCAGTTATTTATAACATGTTTGTTTTGATGTGAGACAAAGTAGGCCTACAGCAGTTATTTATAACATGTTTGTTTTGATGTTAGACAAAGTAGACCTACATAAGTTATTTATCTGGTGCATGGAGACATGATGGAGGACGATGAAAAGTTCAGATTTTAGTTTGCTTTATTCAGTTTAGATTTGTAGCAAACTTCAAAGGTTTAGCTGATTAAATATATTAGTTTATTACATAGTTAAATAAATACAATTAGCAGCTACTACACAGTATCTTTCCAAATGTCTCCCTGATTAAATAAATTCATTTATTACAGTTAAATACTATTCTATCAGTAGCTACTAAACATAGTTCCAAATGTGTACCTGCAGGAGTATTTATTTCATAGTTAAATACCATTCTATTAACATCTACCTGGTAGTAACTAATATATTAGTTTCATGAAATAGTTGAATAATGGTTACAGAATGTGTGGTGATGATGGAGAACAGTCAGATACACAGCAACACGAGTAGCGGTGGGAGTCATGCTGTTATGGGTCTTCTTTGGTCTAGCAGGGCTTCCTGTTCTCTTGTGACACACTTCCTGTCGTGAAGACATTCTTAGCCACACATGGTGATGTAGAGCCACTGGAGAGAAGGAGACAACCAATCAGATGATGCAATGGTGTGGAGAGACAGCAGCCAATCAGAACTCGGCATGTAATGTGTTCAGCCAAGAGACATAAGGAACATGTGAATGTAATATTGGTGATAGACCAGACTAGTAGAGTGAAGAGATAAGGAACATGTGAATGTAATATCATTAGTAATAGACCAGACTAGTAGTGTGAAGAGTGAGGACCTCAGGCAGGTTAATCTCCACTGATCCTGATCCATCTCTATCCAACTCCTGGAACGCTCCTGAAGAAACAAACAAAGCAACACAGAGACAACACAACATCCTTGCTAGGTTTCTGTCCATCGATGATGTGCAAGAGGACAGGGTTAATTAAAGGTTAAAGGTGGTTGCTACGTACTGAACATGCACTCCAGTTTGACCAGGCAGCAGGTGTAGTTGTCAAAGTCAATGGTCTGGTTGTCTGCATAACGAGCCACCAGCATCTGGTACAGACGGTTGTTCAATTTGAATCCTGAGGGAGAAAGACAGACAGGGTGGTGTTGAATACTGACGAGTGAGTGAGTGAGCAACGTCATGAGTGAGTGATGTCGTGAGTGACGTCATGGTTACCAGCGTTCTCCAAAGCCAGGCGTGTCTCGTATGAACTCATGGAACCAGATTTATCCAGATCGAACTCTCGGAAGATTCCCTGAGGAGGGAATAATATAAATAAACAATGTCAACAATATAACAATACCAATCCTGTTATAACTCACACTCATATTGTCATGTGAGTGTCAGTTAAAGCTGCTGTAGGTGACAGTTATAAAGAAAGAGCAGAAGAGAGCAAGATTTTGAAACTAAACCAAAAACGTCCCTCCCTCTCTGCTCCCTTCATTCGTTTCTCAAGTGTTGCATTCACACACCTGTGATTGACAGGCAAGATGGATTACCAGAACCAATCAGGGAAGAGATGCCCTGATTGGTCACAAATGAGGCGGGAGTGGTCTAAAATCTAAACCAGGGGTGTCAAACATACGGCCCGCGGGCCGGAACCAGCCCCCCAGAGGGTCCAATCCGGCCCGCGGGATGACTTTGCAAAGTGTAAAATGTTTAGATTTTTTTAATAAAAGTCACTGCCATTTCGAATTTGTTCACTGGGGGTCGCACACAACACTGTCAAGCAAGCAAACTGTTCATGCTGGAGCTGCCGGTAAAAAAATGCCTTATCGTTATTATAATCTATTCTACGTGTTTTGTTGTTGTCAACATTACACTCTGTGGTACCCTCAGTACCCAAAATGTCTTTGTCAAAAAGAAGAAAAGTGGACAGAGTTTTCCAAGAAAAATGGACTGTTTCCTATTTATTCACAGAAGTGAATGGGAAATCTGTGTGCTTGGTGTGTTCACAGCAGGTTTCAGTGCTCAAAGAATATAATATTTGGCGCCACTAAGAAACTCATCATGGCAAAAAATACAACAGCTTGCAAGGACAGCTGAGAAGAGAGAAGATAAATGAATTGTTAGCGGGTCTGAAGAAACAGCAGTCTGTTTTTACCCGTGGCTGAGATATCTTCCTTATATATAAGGAAACTTATAAGAGTTATTTATAGGTTATTATGCTATGATTTTACTGGTCCGGCCCACTTGAGATCAAATCGGGCTGTATGTGGCCCCTGAAGTAAAATGAGTTTGACACCTCTGGCTTAGAGTGTAGGCCTACTTTTCTACAGTATTCGGATTATGAGCCGGCAATAATGTCCTGCGATCTTCCCCCGTGTCTGTCTGATGCTCTTATTGTCTCATGGGAGAAGTGGATCCACTTCTGTTCATGGTACGCACCAATTCCCCATGATTATTTAATATTAGCCTCTGTGTGTGTGTGTGTGTGTGTGCCTCTGCGTGTAGCTGCCACCAAAATAAAAGCTCAAGACAAAATCTTTGTGCATGGTGAAAACGTCCACAGATACAGCTCAGTTCACCGACACACTGACCCGCAAGTGACTGGAGTGGATTAAGCTGCCTGGAGTGAACACCACTCAAACCCAACATCTGCTGGCTCACCAGAACGCTCCATCTCTGCTGTGTAGACTAGAACTAGCAATAGTAGAGGTCAAAGTGAAGGAATTAGTTTGGAATGTACGTTTGATGTAAATATGAGGTTGAAGTTGGTTGGAGTTTCTACAGTCGGTCTACATAATGGAATGTGTCGATATTCTTTGGCAGCATAGTTAGAAGTACTTGGTGTACTTGGACATGGACTCAAAATTGGCCATGCATTATACGTGTACGATAGCATTTTATTGTGGATGCTGCTGTCGCATGCAATGGATCTTTATTTACTGAAATAGTAATGCTGGGTCTGTAGGCGTGCCAGTGTGGTTTTCATAATTAACATCATGAGATACAGCTCTGTTCACCCCTACTATCACACCTCTGTACGTCTCTCCTGTGTGTTGTTGTTGTTTAACTTCCCCAGTTTCCGTCCCTTGTCGTCGGTGCTTTGTGTTTCCGTATCTATACTCTGCTCTAAGAAAAGTTATGCTGCCTGCTTTGAGCATTATGAATTATGAATCCTTGCTGTTGGCTTCGCCTATTTTTGATGTGTATTGAGTTAGTATGCAAATACCCAACTTAGCTCAACTGCAGAACCATGCTGTTTTTCATGCATCAATCACCTCCGAATCCACTCATTTTGGGGGAGCCTCTGCTCTGCACAGCCGAAGCCCTAGACATCAGATCAAAGTGTAAACGCCTGCTGGATGCGATGAGGATCGGCTCGATATGCTTTCAGGAAGCTGGCGGGATGCAGGGGGTCCGCGTCTCATGCTGGCTATTAAGATGTCTCTTAAATCTGTTTGTTGTTAGGATCATGTATCGAAACGACGCATTATGTACAACTCCGATCAGTCATGATCATATGTTTTGTGATGTGTGTCATATGTTTGCGTGTGTGTGTGTGTGTGTGTGTGTGTGTGTGTGTGTGTTTGTTTGTTTTTCGTATCTTTTGTTCGTTCCCCAAATGTCCACAGACATTTCTACTATCCTATTGTATTCTATTCTACTTGACTACATTCTATAAAAGTCGCATTTGTTGTTATGATTCAAATAAATCACACGCCACATTTGTCTTTAGCATACGATATTCATTCATTTGAAATGATTCAATCAAAGAATATATAGCCCAATTGAACCGGTTATTTTCCATTCCATTCCCTCCAATCCATTCCAAAACAAACAGACATATGCATGTCTCTAGCAGATCTAACAGCAGTTCATTATCTCGGGAACATGTCTAATCAAAGTGGTGCGTATAATGTGTCCAGAATAGCCCTAATGAACAAACCAGTGTTATATGGTCTGGCAGATAACTCCACAGCATTCTCTTAGGAAGCTGACCCACAAAACAAGCAAGCTCATCGACCAGGCCATATTATCAACTCAAGCGGACATGATGCTTGTTTGTTACAGACAGTGCTTTATCTCCTTGTAAATTGAGGTGGTGGTGAGAGAGAATTACTGCTGCCCCAGAAAACTCACCCTTCCTCCCAGCTCCCTCCTTCCCTGGCTCAGAGCACCTTGAGGGGGGAGTGCAGGAGGAGAGTCTGGGGTGCATTATACAGCAGGACGCCTGCATTATACATAAGCACAGACATATCTAATGCTAGACTACATTGTGTGAGACTGCACATTACACATGTAAAGCCTTTTATTAAAAGGCTTTTAATGAGTACATGTATTGTCCATAACATAATCTCCCCGATTCAAGACTATGGTTTGAACAAGTTGATTACAAACCATGAGAGTCAACATTGAGAGTCTGCCTTTTTTTTATATCCACAGTGATCTGAGAAAATATGCCAAATCCAAATGACATCGCAGTGACACATTTTGAGGATCATTGCCGCCACTAGTGGGCAGTCGTGTCCTTTTTGTCTGTCGATATACTGACAACCCAGATAGACTCGGCGCAAGACCTTTTACCACTCACACACACACACACACACACACACACACACACACCAGAGATCATACGCTGTCAAAGCGACGTACCGCGTCTCATTTAAATTCGTTCAGGGTCCTTGTTCTCCCTTGTTCTGTTTAATCACTCAATTCCTCCCATATATGGGTAGGCCTACACGTCTGTATGTTCACAATCGACACTTGTTTTCAATATGTTGGCTATTAGGTCTACATACACTACAAACAGCAAGTATATCATGTTTATAATATATAGGGCTCACAAAACACAATTTAATTCAGTGCAGGTTTCTCGATTGGTTTAAGATCCTGAACACCTATTGGACACCTTGTTTACCTAGGTGGCATGACATCCACGGTTTCCCGGGGGCTGGTGAGACGAAATGTGTTACTCCTCCTACGGCATTACGACGCGCCTCTGTTCCAATGAAAACAGGTGGGATCCCCTGGACTCCTCCAATCCGGTAAAGTCCTACCGAGGAGCCCTTGCGGGGAGAGTCGGGGAAGGCTGGGCTCAAAGCTCGACCCAAGTTACACACGGGAGGACAAAGTAGCTAGGAAAACTGCGTATTTCTTCCCCCCCCCATATATATTGCCGGTCTTCTAAATTCCGAGGAGATCGGAAGGTAAAACAAGTGGGCAATACGCGTCCAGTGGATAGTTACCGCCGGGGAAAGTGACCTTTTAGACCACAAAGTTGCGCTGTAGCGAGTGGATATATAAAGTTAGCACTTGTCCGATGTCGACTTGTGGTGTAGCGATCGATGGGACCCACCGCAGCGATGGAGCAATAGCCTTGGATCTGTGACTTTATTTTCCTGGATAATATTTATTTTGACTGACGCTTTGTTCCTTGCTTTTATTTTTTTTTGTTTGCTGTGGATTAACACTGCGATCATGCCTGGGAAAACAAAGTACAACCTTGTGGATGATGGGCATGATTTGAGAATCCCATTACACAACGAGGAAGCATTCCAGCACGGGATCAACTTTGAGGCAAAGGTGAACATTATTACACCCGCTGCACGATTTATAACTTTTACGCACGTTGGCACCACCATTCAATGGGGTTAAAACTGTGACACTGGCCAAGAACAAAACAATTTCTTCTGTGTAGTCGAACAGACAGCTAAAATAGCCGATTTGGACCAGACCGGACAATAGGAAGCGACATGTTTACATGGCTGGATTGTTTTACTATGGTCTATCAGTACTAGCAATCTTTTAATTAAATGGTATTTACAGTAATTACACGTGATTAGTTCGCATTGCCATTACTATTGGGCTGATGAGCGAATCTCATTATCAGAGATGAATACTGTATTAGGGTAACGATTTGCGCAATGTTCTTCGTGCCTTATTGGAAACTAAACTAATGGACATACTTATTTTTAATCTGTCTCTGCAAAACAGTACATCGGCAGCCTGGATGTGACGCGACCCAACAACCGGGTGGAGATTGTGGCTGCGATGAGGAGAATAAGGGTGAGTGAAGTTTGTCTAATAACCACAAGTACTCCCCCCCGCGCTGATTTAAACTTTGAAACAGACAATGGTTGGCTTTTTCCTCCCCCAGAAGCAAGATTGCGTGGAATGCAAACGTTAGACCATTACCCGAACCCGCAGACTTGGTGTCCCCATGTGCTCCGTCAGTGATTTGGACAAGTCCCTTTGAAGCACTCCCCTCAAGTGGAAGCGAAAGGCAGGAATTGGCGCTAGGTCTCCCCCTTTCCCCCTCCCCTCTGTCTGTTGTGTTCTTTGAAAGCAGTTCCTCTTTACTGCTGTGTAAAACCCTGGATACACACCCCTTTAAAGTTGAGCAGTACTGCTTTATACGGCCTACTCACGGTTTAGCGTTGCTGTTATAGCCTTATGATTGATAGTCGGATAAAGACTGTCGGCCAGACAGACAGCAGGCCTGGAAGTCACTCGGCAGCCTGGGGCACGTTATGACAGTATTGTATCTGCATGAGCAGATGCACTCTTGATTTACCGAGGCTGACTCCCATCGCGTTCTTGCAGAGTGTGCACAAAAACATACCCTGTTAATGCTGTGGTCTGCTAGCACGAGTGACAAGTGCACACAAATACACACTGCACGCGTACAGTACATGGAAGTATGGAGCACAGAAGTAAAAAAGGTAGAACTCTTCTACTCCATACAGTGTTTTCTAGCAAGTGACCACACACACACACACACACACACACACACACACACACACACACACACACACACACACAGACAAATTCAAATGTCACACCCACTGTAAAGGCGCCCTCCTACTGTGCTACTGTGGCAGCTGTTGTTGTTGTGGTCGTCAGGGACGCAGGCCTCGGCTTGGCTCCTGTTGTGCCAAGGCACAGCAGCAGGGTTGGCTGCACAATACAGGGAAACCCCAGGTAGCAAACTTTCCTTGGGGAAAGGGACTTGAGTTGCACCAAAAGGCCAGCAGTCCACACCGGAACGGTTATTTGATGTTTTATTTGAGGCTGGTAACGGGTTCCCCTGCAACTGGTTTGTGGTGATTTCAGGGGGTAAAAAGCGGTGAGAAAAGTGAAATTGAATGAAACAAAATAATCAAATCAAATGGTTTCAGCGAGCGATTTATCATCAAACAACGGACTGGTCAGTAATCTATAATTTAGTCGTCATCTGCTGTTTTCACAGCTTGGAGACGAACATCGTCTTCACCCAAGCTACGCTGACCTCGAAATACCATGTTGAAAAGTCATAATACGGTTTTCTGGGTTTTTCTGTTTACTTGAATTGAGTATAAATCAAGACGGAAACGCCTGTCTCTGCTCTCGCCTCGACTGGCTGTTATGCAACATGAACTCTCTGTGGAATTTCTGTCAGAGATGTTTTGGGGAATTGATTTCACCCACCGTGGTTAGGACATTCAGGTATCTTCTAAGCGCCTCTAAGTGTTAGTTGTTGATTAGCCAGGGGAGCCGTGAAGGGCTGTTTTTCCATTGTGTGCACCAGTCACCGTTTTGCTACAGCGAGAAACGGATGACTCTCCGGAGAGAATACGAAGCCCTCCTTATCACAGCGAGTCCTATTCCTGGAAACATATTATGCACACTTGTACACTGGCATAGCTTCTAGAATATCCTACAGTCTTCTGTTCCTATTCCATAAGTATATGATAAAAATGCAGGAAACCTGAAAGGAAACGGGTACGTATGCATTCTCTGATTCGCGTGTGTGTATGT